>CBVK0100543592.1:0-17496 GCA_900067695.1 Picea abies | reverse complement strand
ATATATATATATATATATATATATATATATATATATATAATTTGAATGATGATTTAACAATTAATTAATTAAAAATTTATAAAAAAATATTGTTATTTAAAAATTAATAAGTAAGAGTTATTGGTTAAGTCTCTAGGCTAGTCACCTCTGTAGATGAAAACAATAATTGGAATAAATAATATTTTTCATTTTAAAAGTATTGTAAAAGTTAATCGTCTATTTAACCCATATTATTGGAGCTCACATTCACGTTGATAATTTCTTTTTATATATGTAGCAAATAGCCGATAAAATTATTTATTATGCATCGAGTTATTTACTGCATGTCGGGTTATTTAGTTCCCAAAGGTCAATCGGGTTATTTACTATGCGTCAGGTTATTTACTGCGCAAATGGCTGATTGGGTTATTTAATGTGCAAATGGTTGAACGGATTATTTACTGTGCGTCCGTTTACTTATTATTGATCGGTAATTAAAATTGGTAGATTAAGATAGTTATAAATTAAATATTTTTTATCACTTTTATAATTTAGGTTATAGTTTAAATGTTTTAGTAAGTTAAATCCATTTATATATTTATAAATGTAATTTAAAATTCATAAAAACCATAAATTTGATTATAAAATTTAACACAATAACTCTTTTTTTTATTTAAAAGTTGACTAGGACATTAGCATTGATTAATGTTATAAATGGCCTATATTATATACTGTTATTTAAGTTGATAATTTATTTTTATATATGTTGCAAATGGTTGATCCACTTTTTTTTATTTAAAAGTTGACTAAGACACTAGCATTGATTAATGTTATAAATGGACTATATTATATACTGTTATTTAAGTTGATAATTTATTTTTTATATATGTTGCAAATGGTTGATCCACTTTTTTTTATTTAAAAGTTGACTAGGACATTAGCATTGATTAATGTTATAAATGGCCTATATTATATACTGTTATTTAAGTTATTTAAGTTGATAATTTATTTTTATATATGTTGCAAATGGTTGATCCAGTTATTTATTGTGCGTTGGGTTATTTATGGTGCAAAACTCTGATTGAGTTATTTACTGCTCAAATAGTTGATCGAAGTATTTACTATGCATCAAGTTATTTATTACGTAAATGGCTTATTGGGTTATTTATTGCGTGTCAGGTTACTTAGTGTGCACATGGTCGATCGGGTTATTTACTATGGATCAAGTTATTTAGTGTCGATAGGGTAATTAACACTGCTTAATCAGATTATGATGTAGGAGTATTGGTTTCAAAGTCAAAATGCAAGCGTGGAGGTAAATGAACGACATTTTAGCATGACAGAGTTTCAAATCAGAAATTAACTCAGAATTAAATCGAGTTGTTGAGATATTTTGTAAACAACATTTAAAAAATGTAACTTGTTTGTAAAGTCGTGAAGGGCTGTAAGGGATTGCAATATGGAGTGTTGACTCTTATATGGCAATAACTATTAGTTATTGTAATATGACAGAGTAGGTAACCGCTAAGAGTTTGATAGGATAGGTTGTAGACAGGACGAGGGAGCTCGTGGAACCACTGCTTACATAGTTTTCATTGTTGCATTGTAATGAGATAGACATAGTAGAAAGAATGAGATAGAGATCAGAGAGATCAATAGAATAAAGTAGAGTAGAAGGAATACTATGTAATTTGTTTTCATGAAGGAATAGAACAGACAGAATTGTCCCAAATCCTTGGACCGTGTTTATTTGATGTATGAGTGAATGAATGATATATTATGTGTATGTGATTTTTATTTATTTTTTGTTCATGTGTGATTGTTCGAGAAATTGATTGTATGAGTCTGTGACGAAACTGGATGAGTTTCAATTGCTTCTCTTTTGACATTCGTATGCAAGGTGTGCATCTTGAATGCAAAGAGTGCATCGATTGAGTCTCAAAGTGACTCAGAGAAGTTCAGGGAGAACAAAGGAAACTTAGACCAAGTGTAAGGTGTGCATAGCGTCAAGGAGCGACCAAGCGTCGAAGAACCCGAAACAGAGGAACGCCAGGAGGGCGAGAAGAATTTCTTTCCAAGAAATCCTTCGATCTAAGTTATCAAAATCCCGAGAACGAAAGGTGTGCGGGGGGAATCAAAATCATTTTAAGGGAAAAGCTCAGAAGGGATAGCACTTTCACAAGTGTTGACGAGATCCAAGAGTCAGACTTGTAGGAGGAGCAAAGGTTCGAAGCCTTTGAACACTTAGAAAATCTTATAAGTCAGAGAGATCAGAAGCTCAGGAGGAGGAGAGATAGTGGTCATTGGATCACAGTGTAACAGATCAGCAACCGTCTGATTAGAGTAAGGTGCATGAGCCTTAACACTTCGCACACTCAGGGGAGAGAATTCACCAAGGGTTGAGAACTGAGATTTTCAAAGCCTGAAGAGCCAGAAACCCAAAGTAGAATCTCAATCGTCTGATCGTAGGAACAAATTTGAGCCGTCAGATTATTCGAGGTAACCTTCAAGCGTCATATTTCCAGAGTGGATCTGAGCCATCAGATATCGTGAGTCCGAGAGGAGTCAAGTTTGAAACTTGATACTTCCGAAGCGTGGAGAGCTGAAGGGCCGGAGCGAATCTGGACCATTGGATCCAGGAGGACACATGTCGACAGGTCGGAAGATCCAGAGGAAGGCGAAGGTTGAAGTGCAGAAACACTCAAAGCCCGAAGATCCGAAGAGCTGAGAGTTGTCGATCTATAGGTGGACACTTGTCAATAGATTACAAGCTCCGGGTAAAGTATTGTGGAGTTTCAGCTGATAACTGAGACTGCCAAATCCCGAAGACCAAAAGTGATTCAGAGCCGTCGGATCTAGGAGAGATGTGGCATAGATCCATGCACTTTGGTAAAGTCCCAAAGTAATCCTTGATCGTTAGATCAAGAGGACACGCGGTAGAAATCCGCATACTTCACGGGGAGAGAAAAGTTGAAAACTGAAAAGTCTGAAGTTCGACTACGTGAAGGGATCGCAATCGTTGATCTGAGGAGGACACGCGTCTGTGGATTAGAGTCTTCGGATAAAATCCAAAGAAGGAAAGGGTTGAAGTTTGAGAACTCTGGAGTCCGAAGTTCTGAAGTGATCAACACTGTTGATTTCACAGGATAGGTGTCCGTAGATCGTCAGCTCCGGGGGATTGGAGTATGGAAGAGAGCTGGGTTTGATATTTCAAAAGACTGAAGTCTGGAATTGCGAAGAGATCACATCCGTTGATCTTGAAGGGACAGATTTGGCCCATGGATTTGGGAGATGCGGATCTGAACTGTTAGTTCAGGAAGTATCGTCAAGATCGTGAGATCGACGATCCCATAGCATTGCAGGGATGGGAGTTGTGTAGAGTTTAAAACATTAAGGGCGGGCCACAATCCAAACCGTGGTTTCATCCGAAGGACACATGGAGGCTTGAGGAGAATTCTTGGCCCAAAAGTAGTTTGACTTCAAACAACTTGTAGTCGCGCCTGCAATCGCGTAGTCATTGCCAAGGTCACATCAAAGAGGGGCTTATCAGAAAAGGATTTAGCGCCCAAAACTATGAGAGATTTTGCAAGCATGAAAGGAAAGGTCGTGAGTATCATAAGACCACACCAGAAGGCCGAAAGGACCTATTTTTGATTAATACGTGGGACTATCAAGGTCCTAAAGAGTCCTTTGACTCAGAGAATCAGAGATCCTTTGACCAGGAGGTCGCCCAGCCCTATGGGGGCGTAGGGGGGCTACATCAGGTGGTATCAGAGTCGATATTGAGTTTGTTTACAGACAACAGACAAAGGAGAAAGGAGACGAATTGATATCATTTATGGTATCAAGAAAATTTGATTTATGTTTGTAAGTGACGCAGTGAAATCATGCCACCTAGAAGGCATCGAGCAAATGAAGAAATGGAAGAAGAAATGAGGTGACTCTGAATGACACTGGATGCCATGGAAACAAAACAGAGAAGATCACCAGACGCTGGAGCTATCAATGAAGCTCAGAGCGAAGAAGAAGAGGTCAAAGAAAATGTAGCAGAGGATGCTTCACAAGATCTCTTAATAAAAGTTGTTTCAAAGATAGGAGCCAGAGTGAAGATAGAGGTACCAATGTATGAAGGAAATTTAGAGGTTGAAGAATGATTAGATTGGGTACGTGTTATGGAAAAATACTTCAATGATGAGGATATTGAAGAAGACAAGATGGTGAAGCATGCAGTGACAACACTGAAAGGTCATGTAGTGCTATGGCGGGATGAACTACAAGCCGAACGCAGGAGCAATGGTAAGAAAAAAATTAAAAGTTGGGATAAGATGGTAGCTAAGCTGAAAGCCAAGTTTATCCCGAAGGAATATCAAATCAATTTGTTCAGAAGATTGCAGAACCTGAGATAGAAGAGATTATCAGTGAAGGAGTACACTGAGGAATTTTACAGACTGAACATTAGGGATGGACAGAAAGAGAATGAAGATGAAAAAATAGACAGATACATCAATCGGTTGAGATAAAAAATACAAGAGGAAATCAACATGATGTCTGTTAGTAAATTCGAGCATGATTATCAAGAAGCCTTGAAAGATGAAGAGAAATTGGCCAGGAAACAAAGCCAACGAAATAGAGGAGGAAATTCAAGCAGAGGTAAAGGAACCAACAGAGAGAAGTTCTAGAAACTGAAGCATGAAGCTGACAAACAACATAGTCACCACAAGAAAGGTGGAAGTTCTAAAGAAGGACAACACGGAGGAAGAAGTTTGTTTTTCAGAGGACAAGGAAGAGCCAAAGGAGGCGTAGTTAAATGTTGTACCTATGGAAAACAAGGACACAAATCTTGGGAATGTCCCTAGAGAAAGAAAGAAGGAGGAGGTGAAGCACACGTTGCTGAAACACATAAGCATGTGGAAGCAGAAGCAACAAAAGGAGGAAAGAACCTCATGATGAGGAAGATTCTTCTTAAACTAGAGAAGGAACCAGAGGAACCAGTTCAGGAACAAGTCTGTTCGTAACTGCTTGCAAGGTGAAAGGCAAAGTTTGCAAGGTGATAATAGACAATGGGAGCATTGACAATCTAGTATCCATAGAGATGGTGGAGAAGTTGGAGTTGAAGACAACTGCACATCCAAACCCATACAAGGTATTGTGGTTGCAGAAAGAACATCAAGTGATGGTAAGTCAACAATGCCAAGTTGAATTTAAAATACGAGGTTATAGGGATGAAATATTATGTGATGTATTTCCTATGGATGTCTGTCATATTTTATTTGGGATACCATGGCAGTATGATAGAAAAGTTATTCATGATGGGAGAAATAATACTTATACTCTAGAAAAGAATGGTAGAACACATATGTTGTTACCAATAGAAGGCAAAGTGAAGAAGAGGGAAGCTAGTTTGAGTATACTTCTCATCAGTGGGAAGGAACTCTTGAATGAAGTTAAGAAGGGGAAAGAAATGTAGTTTGTTGTAGTGAGGAAGCCTAGAGTTATCCTTACAAATACTTACGTGGAAGATTTTCCTGAAGAAACCCAGGAACTATTAGAAAACTTTGCTGACATAGTAGTGGATGATTTACCTCACTCATTTCCACCCATTAGGATTATAAGCCATGATATTGACCTTATTCCAGGAGCCAGTTTACCAAACAAAGAAACTTATAGGTTGACACCTATATAGAATGAGGAAGTCAAAAATCAAGTCCAGGAGTTGTTGGATAAAGGTTTAGTCAGGGAAAGCCTAAGCCCTTGTGTAGTACCAATTGTGTTAAGTCCAAAGAAAGATGGAGGATAGAGAATGTGTACAGATTTTCGAGCCATCAATAAGATAACCATTAGGTACATATTTCCTTTACCAAGGATGGATGATTTGATGGATTTTTTGAGTGGAGCAAGCTAGTTTTCCAAGATAGACTTGAAGAGTGGATATCATCAAATAAGAATGAGAGAGGGAGATGAATGGAAAACAACATTCAAGACAAATGAAGGATTGTTTGAATGGCTGGTCATGCCATTTGGGTTGACAAATGCACCAAGCACATTTATGAGGTTGATGAATGAAGTGTTGAAAGAATTCATAGGAAAATTTGTCATAGTATATATAGATGACATACTAATATTCAGTAAGACAAAGAGAGAACACCTAAGACATTTGACATTAGTGATGGAGAAGTTGCAATAGGAAAAATTGCTGATAAATGTGAAGAAAAGTTCCTTTATGAAGAAAGAAATCATATACTTGGGTTTTGTGATCTCTTCAAACAAATTGAAGATGGATCCAGAAAAGGTGAGAGAAATCAGGGAATGGCCATCGCCAAGCAGTATATTTGAGGTAAGAAGTTTCCATGGGTTAGCAAGCTTTTATTGAAAGTTTATCGAAAATTTCATTGGTATATGTGCACCCATGCTAGACACTGTGAAGAAGAAACACAAGTATTTTAAATAGACAGAGGAAGATGAAAAAAGTTTCAAAGTGTTGAAGGAGAAGATCACAGAACAACCAATTATGGTCTTGCCAGATTTTTGAAAAACATTTCAAGTGAGATGTGATGCAAGTGGATTAGCTATTGGAGTAGTCTTGAGTTAGGATAATAGTCCAGTTGCTTATTTCAGTGAGAAGTTGAATGACGCCAAGCAGAAGTATTCCACATATGAGAAAGAATTTTATGCAGTGATTCAAGCTTTGAAGAAGTGGAGACACTATCTAATTCCTAAAGAATTTGTCTTGTACAATGATAATCAAGCTTTGCAATTTATTACTAGGCAAGAAAAGTTGAATCAGAAACATGCAAAATGGGTACAATTTATGCAAAATTTTACTTTTGTTATTAAGAATATTGTTGGAACTGCTAACAAAATTGCAGATTCTTTGAGTAGGAGGAGTTTGATTGTACAAGAATTCCAAGTGGAGACCTTAGGGTTTGAACACCTCAAGGAGATGTATAGAGAAGATGCATATTTTAAGGAAGCTTATGAAGCATGCAAGAATCCTTTGATGGGAGATAAAATCCCATGGAATGAATCTTTGATCCAGGATGGATTATTGTTCAAGGGAAGTCAATTGTGCATACCAAAATGCTCATTGAGAGATAACCTGCTGAAAGAGAAACACAACGGAGGTTTAGCTGGACATTTTGGTCATGATAAGACATTTGCACAGCTGAGTAATTTGTATTATTAGTCGAGCATGGGGGTAGATATGAAAAAGTTTGTGAACAAATTCATAATTTGTCAATATGAAAAAGGAAGACAACAACTGGTTTGCATCATCCATTACCGATTCCACAGAGGCCGTGGGATGCAATCAATATGGATTTTGTTTTGGGATTGCCTAGAACTCAAAAAGGGAGCGATTCCATATTTGTTGTGGTGGACATATTTTAAAAAATGGAACATCTCATACCATGCTAGAAGACAAATGATGCTACACACATAGCCAATTTGTTTTTCAGAGAAGTAGTGATACTACATGGATTGCCTAGGAGCAGAGTCTCAGACAAGGACACCAAATTTATAGGACACTTTTGGAGGACTCTATGGAAAAGGCTGGGGACAAACTTGTCCTCTAGTTCAACATATAACCCTCAGATAGATGGACAGACTAAAGTAGTAAATAGAAGTCTGGGAAACTTGTTGATAAGTTTAGTCACTGAGCAAGGTCGTCAATGGGATCAGATTCTGGCACAAGCAGAATTTGCAGTTAACAATTCAGTGAACAAGAGCACAGGAAAAAGTCCATTTGAAATTGTGTATGGTATATAGCCAAGAGGGATTACAGAGTTGAGAGATCTGAATCAATATGAGTTTAGAAGTTATGGAGTAGAGGATTTTGTAGCAGAAATGCAGAAACTCCATGACACAGTCAGAGGAAATCTACAGGACAACATAAAAAAATATAAGGGCAGAGTTGATCAAAAGAGGAGAGAAGTTCAATTTGAAGTTGAAGATGAAGTTTTATCTCATTTGAGAAAATAAAGGTTCCCAAGTGGAACATATAACAAGTTGAAGATGAAGAAGATAGGACCATGCAAGATTCTCAGAAAATTCGCAGCCAATGCTTACGAAATTGAGTTGCCAGACAATGTTGGGATATCGCCAATATTCAATGTTGCAAACATGTATCCTTACAGGAGAGATGAGGCAGGAGAATCAAATGACCATAAAGAAATTCAATGGGAAGAACAATTTCCCACAACATAAAAACCTCATATGGAGAAAATCATTGAACAAAGAGATGGAAAGAAGACCAGGAGAAAGACATATCCTGAGTACTTAGTGAAGTGGAAAGATCATCCAATAGAAGATGCAAGTTGGGTGACAGAACTTGATATTTTGAAGCATGGAAAGATAGTGCAGGAGCTCATGGATAGGAGTCCATGAAAATTTTAACCAGAGGAGTATGATGCAGGAGCATCAGCTTCAAAGTCAAAACGCAAGCATGGAGGCAAATGAGCGACATCTCAGCATAACAGAGTTTCAAATCAGAAATTAACACAGAATTAAATCGAGTTGTTGAGATATTTTGTAAACAACATTTTAAAAATGTAACTTGTTTATAAAGTCGTGAGGGACTGTAAGAGATTGCAGATATGGAGTGTTGACTCTTATCTGTCAATAACTGTTAGTTATTGTAATAGGACAGAGTAGGTAACCACTAATATTTTGATAGGATAGGTTGCAGACACGACGAGGGAGCTCGTGGAGCCAGTCCTTATATAGTTTTCATTGTTGCATTGTAACGAGATAGACAGAGTAGAAAGAATGAGATAGAGATCAGATAGACCAGTAGAACATAGTAGAGTAGAAAACATACTATGTAATTTGTTTTCATGAAGGAATAGAATAGACAAAATTGTCCCAAATCCATGGACTATGTTCATTTGATGTATGAGTGAATGAATGATATATTCTGTGTATGTGATTTATTTCATTTTTCATTCATGTGTGATTGTTTGAGAAATTGATTGTATGAGTTCGTGATGAAACTAGATGAGTTTCAATTGTTTATCTTCTGACACTTGTATGCAAGGTGTGCATCTCGAACGCAAAGTGTGCGTCGATTGAGTCTCAGAGTGACTCAGAGAATTTCAGGGAGAACAAATGAAACTTGGACCAGGTGCAAGGTGTGCACAACGTCAAGGAGTGACCAAGCGTCAAAGAACCCGAAACAGAGGAATGCCAGGTGGGCAAGAAGAATTTATTTCCAAGAAGTCCTTCGATCTGAGTTATCGAAATCCTGAGAACGCAAGGTGTTCGGGGGGAATCAAAATCCTTTCAAGGATAAAGCTTAGAAGGGATAGCACTTTCACAAGTGTTGACGAGATCTAAGAGTCAGACTCACAGGAGGAGAAAAGGTTCGAAACTTTTGAAAACATAGAAAATCTTCTAAGTCTGAGAGATCATAAGCTCAAGAGGAGGAGTGATAGTGATCATTGGATCACACTGCAATGGATCAACAATCGTCTGATCAGAGTAAGGTGCACGATCCTTAGCGCTTCACATACTCAGGAGAGATAATTCACTAAGGGTTGAGAAATGAGATTTTTGAAGCCCGAAGAGTCAGAAACCTGAAGTAGAATCTCAGTCGTCTAATCGCAGGAACATATCTGAGCCGTCAGATTGTTCGGGGTAAACTTCAAGCGTCAAATTGCCAGAGTGGATTTGAGCTGTCAGATATCATGAGTCTGGGAGGATTCAAGCTTGAAACTTGATATTTCTAAAGCATGGAGAGCCGAAGGGCTGGAGCGAATTTGGACCATTGGATCCAGGAGGACATGCGTCGATAGGTCGGAATATCCAGAGGAAGGCAAAGGTTGAAGTGCAGAAACACCCGAATCCCGAAGAGTTGAGAGTCGTCGATATATAGGTGGACACTTTTCAACAGATTGTGAGATCTGGGTAAAGTGTTGTGGAGTTTTAGTTGAGAACTGAGACTTCTGAATCCCGAAGACCCGAAGTGATTTAGAGCCGTCAGATCTAGGATATATGTGGCATAGATCCATGCACTCTGGTAAAGTCCTGAATTAATCCTCAATCATTAGATGAAGAGAACATGCGGCATAAATCTACATACCTCGCGAGGAGAGAAAAGTTGAGAATTGAAAAGTCCGAAGTCCAGGTACGTGAAGGGATCACAATCATTGATCTTAGGAGGACACATGTCAGTGGATTAGAGTCTTCAAATAAATTCCAAAGAAGGAAAGGGTTGAAGTTTGAGAACTTTGGAGTAGGGAGTTCCAAAGTGATCAACACTGTTGATTTCACAGGACAAGTGTCTACAGATCGTCAGCTCTGGGGGATTTGAGTACGAAAGAGAGTTGGGTTTGAGATTTCAAAACCCCGAAGTATGGAATTGCGAAGAGATCACATCCGTTGATATCAAAGGGACATATCTAGCTCGTGGATTTGGGAGATGAAGATATGAACCGTCAGTTCAAGCAGTATCGTCAAGATCACGAGATTGACGATCTCGTAGTATTGTGGGGATGAGAGTTGCGCAGAGTTTAAAACATTGAGGGCATGATGCAATCCAAACCGTGGTTTCGTCTGAAGGAAACGTGGAGGCTTGAGGAGAATTTCGGGCCCAAAAGTAGTTTGACTTCAAACCGCTTGTGGTTGTGCCCACAATCATGTAGTCATCACCAAGGTCACATCAAAGAGGGGCTTATTAGAAAAGGAGTTAGCGCCCAAAACTCTGAAGGATTTCGCAAGCACGAAAGGAAAGGTCGTGAGTATCATAAGACCGCACCAGAAGTTTGAAAGGACCCGTGTTTGATTAATACGTGGGACTATCAAGGTCCTAAAGATTCATTTGACTCAGAGAATCAAAGGTCCTTTGACAGGGAGGTCGTGCAGCCCTACGGGGGCGTAGGGGGGATGCATCAGATTACATATAAATTGAATTTTCTTCATCATTTTCGTAAATGAAAGGATATGATTTAATACAATAACTTCTTTGTATTTCTAAAGTTTGTCATTAGTGGTTACTACATGCTATTAGCATTGATTAGTTTAATAATAACTTATTGGGTTATATATTGTTATTTATGTTGAAAATTTATTTTTTATATGTGGCAAATGGCTAATCAAGTTATTTATTATATGTGGGTTTATCTACTGTACAAATGATTTATTGGAAAGTTACCTTTGATTCAAAAGTGAAACACAAATGGTCGATAGAGTTATATACTATGCATTGGGTTATTTACTACACAAATGAATGATTATGTTATTTACTTCATCTTGGGTTATTTATTGTGGAAGCAGAGTGCGCTCGACTATTTACTATGATTCAATAATTAAGGTTATTTATTGTGATTGAGTAATTAACATTAGTCGATCAGGTTAACTATAAATTGAATATTCTTCATGGCTGTCATAAATGAAAGGGTAAGATTTACCATGCTATTTTTTTTGCATTTCAAAAGATTATCATTGGTAGTTTTTGTACATCATTAGTATTGATTAGCGTGATAATTGTTGATGTTTGGGTAGTGATTAGTGTGATAATTGTTGATGTTTGGGAAGCATCGGAAAGACATGGATAAATATAAAATATATTTATATTATATGTCTAATATAATATAAAGTATAAATATATTTATTACCCAAGGGAAGCATCTCTTCATGGATGGTCACCATGGTTACCCTATGTTCTTTATATATAGAACACTTATCATTGTAATAAGATATTAATTCACATACAATATCATCTCTTATGAAAAAATTAACATGGTATCAAAGGGGGAGTGGGTTTGACTCCCTCATAGGAGGGCCAGGAAAATGAGAGTAGAGTAAAGTATTGTGAGTGTTAAATTTATGGGGTTGTTGCAATCTTTATGTACAACATATTTAATTTTACTCCTACCTAAATTATAGAAAGAATTCCATAAATTATGGTGGGTAGTAATTTCTATTAAAAATGTTTAATTACCTAAATATGATTTAGGTCTACCTATATTTATGCAAAGAATCACATGAATTATGGAGGAACAATTTAACAAAGTCAAATACTATGTGAATGGATTATAACCAAATTAATATTTGGGTAGTTACGGAGGTATTCTCCAACTATTTATAAGAAAGAAAATTTAATTTAATTTTAAATTTAATTTTCAAAGAGACATGTCTTTTTGGATCAATTTAATATTACTATAAAAGGACACAACAATAGACACACATATTTTTTTTTCTAACACACGGGAAGTGATCTAAGGAAGAGACCGAAGTTTCTAATTAGTTGAAATTTTAATAGACACACATATTTTCCTCTCTCACACATGGAAAGTGATCTAAGGAAGAGATTGAAGTTTCTAAGTAGTTGAATTTTTTTTTGTGTAATTACAATTACCACTTGCAGAAAATTGTGCTTCTCTAATTTAACACTAGAAAATCAACATGGTTAGTTGTATGACATCGATTATATGATGGATGCATGTTCGTAGAAGATGTATCACTTCGAGGGTCACTGTATATAGTTGTTCACAAGATAAATTGATCTCTTCTAGGAGATGCTTTTTGTTGTTCTTGTTTCTTGTTCTGGGCATGTCACAGGTAATAGATTCGAGAATGAGCCATAATGACAGTCGTAGAAAGAAACATGAAGCGAGACTATTTATACATAGAGTTATGCACATCCATGTACTGAAGAAGAAGAGGAGGTGAGCACATGCAAAGGGAGTGTTGAGATTTTATGTAATTTCATAAGTTATTCTTAAGTGTTAATGTTTCAATATTAGGATGACATTCTCTGGGGATTGGTCATGGTAATTTAACCAATGGATAATGACCTTGGCATAGTCTTCTAAGGACATAAGAATCAAAGTGTTTGGCTTTCAACATCTAGAAGGACTAGAATTCTTCTTCTGGCATAGATGGAAACCTGACGCAACCTGCCCTCAATGGCACAACCGCTCTCGCCAGGACCTTCTTTCCCACGGCCCGAAGATTTGTAACACCCTTCAAATCCCATATCGGGACTTCTTGTCACCCACAGAACTCTCTGTTGATCTCCCGGCAGTTGCTTCGGGAAATCGGGTTTCGCGGTATCGCGAACCCTATGCACACTCCTCGCGCAACTCCAAACTCCGAACCCCGAATGTCGATGGTCAACGGTCAAAGGATCGGGATATCACCACTCGCGATGTCAACAACATGCTTTTCAAAACCCCGAGCCCCAAAGTGCCGATTCTCGATCAAACGCCACCTGGGCTATCCTACCCCACTCTGCCACGTTACTTTCGGGATTTCGCGGATCGCGAATCCTCGACACAAAGTTTCCTCGCTGTTGGGAACCCCAAACGCCAAAACCCCGATTCTTCGGATTCATGCCACCTGTCCCTCCAGCAACCGACGGCTCCCACAAAATCGGGAAATCGCTATTCACAATTCCAACGTGCATGCAACTCTTGCACTCGCCAACCCCGATATGCCGAAATGCGATGGCAATTGAGTTCCACCTGTGCTTGGAGGTTAATTCATTCTCAAGAGTTCAAGTCATCGATTCTCTTCCTCTTGAAGAGTCCTTTGCTCCGAAACTTCTCCCGTTCGGACTTCACCTGGATCTGTTCCACAACACCAACTAGGAACTCTCCTTCCTGAGCTTTTACCACTTTTCACTCGGAACCACTTCTGAACTCAATTCTTCCATAAGATCACATATGCAGCATATGAAAGAAATACGTAACAAGAAGCAAATATGCAAAGGCATAATGCCAACAGCACACAGAAAATAAACAAGTCCATGGAATTTAACCACAGCTCTCCTGTTCTTCTCTTCCCAGGATTGACTCTGAGACTCCCCTCAACCTACAATTCACCTGCACGGTTCTTCTAACTCAGCTCAACTTCTGGGCAATCCAAAGATGAGGGTTTAACTGTCCAGCCTCCTCAGCGCACTCTATACGGAGGTATTCCACTGCACTCTCTACAGGAATTTCCTAGCTTAGGTAGAGAAAAGATTGAAACTCAGTCTCTCAATCCCTCAGATTTCGAACTTGCCATGAAATCACATATGCAACATATAGACAATAGGCAAAACAAGAAGCAAATATGCAACAACATAATATCAACAACACATAGAGAATGATCACAGCCATGGAATTGAATCAAAGCTTCACTATTAATTCAATCTCTGTACATGGGTGTTCCTCACAAGTTCTCTGCTGCTCTCTCTCTCTTGCTCCTCTATGCCCAGACTGAATAATAATCTCAATTATACAAGGAGGGTGCCTATATTCGTTTTCCCTCCTGGAAGTAAAACTGTCTAATCTACAGCTAATCCTATCTAACATCATTAAAACCATTAAATGCCTTCCTATCTATAATACAATACAAGTGCGCTCAGCTTTGAATGCCTTTAGTTAAACGGCGGCGCAACAATCTTCAAAGTGATTCAAAAATGTATGCGCTGGTGTTGTCCAGCTTTTCTTCTCTTTCCTCCACGCTGGCTCGCTTGATGAAGTCATAGATGCTCCTGCATCATACTCCTCGGCTCAAAAGATTTCATGGGATCCTGTCCATGAGCTCCTGCACAGTCTGCCCATGCTTTTGAATTACTGTCTCTGTTTCCCAGCTGGCATCCTCCACTGGGTGATTTTTCCATTTCACCAGGTACTCAAAATATTGCTTTTTTCTGGTCTTCCTTCCAACTCTTTTATCCAGTATGCACTCCATCTCAGGCTTCTATGCAACTAGCAATTTCTTCTTCCACTGGACCACTGGTTCCTTGGTTCCAGTGTCTGCTGTATCAGTACTGTATGGGTATAAGTCCGAAATATTGAAAATTGGAGATATCCCGATGCCTTTTGGCAACTCAAGCTCATATGCATTCTCACCAAATTTCTTCAGGACTCTGCATGGTCCAATTTTTATCTTGAGCTTGTTATACATTCCCCTCGGGAACCTTTCCTTTCTCAAGTGCGCTAGAACCATGTCCCCAACTTCAAACTGAAGTTGTCTTTTCCTCTGATCGACTATGCACTTATACTCGTGGTTCGCCTTCATCAGTCATTGCTTCACCTGCGTGTGAAGTTCCTGCATTGCTTCAGCGAATTCCTCAGCTCTCGCGCTGCTAGTTTCAGCTTGTTTTGACTCCCTGAGCTCAGATACTCCTCGCGGCTGTGTCCCATACAAAATTTGAAATGGGCTCTTACCTGTACTCTAGTTTACAGAATCGTTGTACGCAAACTCTGCCTGTGGTAGGATCTGATCCCAACTGCTGTGATGCTCGGTCACCAGGCTCCTCAACAGATCCCCCAAGCTTCTATTGACTACTTCGGTTTGCCCATCTGTCTGCGGATGGTAAGCATAAATGAATGCCAAGTCAGTCCCTAGCTTCTTCCATAGCGTCCTCCAAAAGTGACCTACGAATTTGGTATCCTGATCCGAGACTATGCTTTTTGGTAATCCATGCAATCGGACAATCTCTTTGAAAAATAAATTTGCGATGTGGGTTGCATCGCTGGCCTTATGACACGGAATGAAATGTGCCATCTTTGAAAACTGGTCCACCACTACAAAGATGGAATCAAATCCTCTCTGAGTTCTCGGTAAACCCAACACAAAATCCATACTGATGGCTTCCCATGGCCTCTCGGGTATGGGCAATGGCTGCTAGAACCCTGTGATCTGCTTTCGGCCTTTTGCATGTTGACATATCTGGCATCTGTCAACAAATATTTTAACGCTAGCACACATGCCAGGCCAATAATACGATTCGCTCAGCTTTGCGAACATTTTTTCATGTCCAAAATGACCTGCTAAGCCTCCACTGTGCTTCTCCTTCACCAAATTCTCTCTCATAGAGAAATCTAGAATGCACAATTGGTTGCCTTTAAACAACAATCCATCCTAGATCAGGTAGTCAATCCACAAACTCCTATCCCTGAGAACTGGGTTCTCGGCTGCCTCATATGCCTCGCAAAAGTCTGCGTCACTTGCATACATATCTTTCAGATTTTCAAAACCCAAAATCTTGACTCTAAACTCCTGCAGCGTCAAACATTTTCTGCTCAAGGCGTCAACTACCTTGTTGGCAGTCCCTGAAATGTTCTTTATCACAAATGTAAAATTCTGCATGTATTCCACCCACTTTGCATGCTTCTGATTTAGCTTCTCCTGTTGACTCACGAACTGCAATGCATGATTATCGTTGTATAGAACGAATTCCTTGGGTATCAAATAATGCCTCCATTTTTTCAATGCCTGAATGATGGCATAGAACTCTTTATCGTACGTGGAGTACTTCATCTTCGCGTCATCCAGATTCTCGCTATAATATGCTACAGGTCGGTCATCCTGACTCAAAACCCCTCCAACAGCATATCCACTAGCATCACACTTCACCTGGAAGGTTTTCTAAAAATTAGGCAGCACTAACACTGGCTGCTCGGTAATCTTCCGCTTCAACAGATTGAAGCTCCTTTCAGCCTCTGCTGTCCAGTGAAAAACTTTATGTCGTTTCTTCATGGTATCCATCATTGTTGTGCTAATTCCGCTGAAATTTCGAATGAACTTTTGGTAGAAACTAGCCAGTCCATGAAAGCTCCTTACCTCAAAAACATTCCTCGGTGATGGCCAATTCCTTATTACTTCAACCTTCTCAGGATCCATCTTCAATTCATTTGCTAAGATTACAAAACCCAAATAAATGAGCTCTGTCTGCATGAAGGAACACTTCTTCAAATTGATCAGCAGCTTCTCCTGCTATAACCTCCTCATTACAATGGCCAAATGCCTCAGGTGTTCAACCCTGGTCTTGCTAAAAATCAGTATGTCGTCCAGGTATACGACTACAAATTTGCCAATGAATTCTCGCGGGACTTCATTCATCAGCCTCATAAAAGTGCTGGGTGCATTTTTCAAACCAAACGGCATGACCAGCCACTCGTACAAACCTTCGTTTGTTTTGAATGTTGTCTTCCACTAATCTCCCTCTCTCATCTGGATCTGATGATATCCGCTCTTGAGATCTATTTTGGAAAAGTAATTTTCCCCACTCAGGAAATCCATCAGATCATCCATTCTCGGCAGTGGAAACCTGTATCTGATGGTAATTTTATTAATCGCCCTGGAGTCTGTACACATCCTCCAACCTCCATCCTTCTTCGGGCTCAGCACCGTCAGAACAACACACAGACTAAGACTCTCTCTGACCAGTCCTTTATCCTGCAGATCCTATACCTTCCTTTTGACTTCCTCATTCTCCTGAGGTGTCAACCTGTACGCTGCCTTATTCGGTAGAATTTCTCCGGGTATGAGGTCAATGTGGTGACTCATACTCCTCATCGGTGGCAACGAACGAGGTAGTTCGTCCACGATGATATCAACGAACTCTCTAAGTAGTTCCTGAATTTCTTCCAGCAAGTCGTCCACTCTTGTGCTTGTCAGGACAATTCTCGGCTTCCTGACAACAAAGAATTGTGGATCCTCATCCTTCTCCAGCTCTGTGAGAAGTTCCTTCCCACTCATGAGAAGTATGGTACTGCTCACTTCCAGCTTCACTTCCTTATCCTT
>CBVK0100543591.1:0-17497 GCA_900067695.1 Picea abies | reverse complement strand
TATTTATCCTCCCACAACTTGGAGTGATAGAAATGGATGGGCTCAACATTGGTCAGGTTCCAACTCCAGCTCATCAGAGGGAAATGTGTCATAAAACAAATGGCATCCATAATGTATGATGACATGTAGAAAGGGGCAGGTTTCCCTTTGGCCTTCATCGACTGATACTCTGTGATTTCTTTGGCCATATTGTCTAATATCGTTTTGGCCTAGTAGAAAGAGAAACCTTCTGCCACTTTATGCATAATTAGTACCCATGTCAACAAGAAATGAGCAGAGTCTTTCCTCTCAAAAATTCTACACAAAATCATAGCCACATACATCATATGGGCATTTAATGATGTTGTGGCATATGCCATGGGTGTCTGCTCTGAGTTTCTCAGGGTGTGCCCACTAGTCCTTGATTAAGTTAGGGTAGTTCTTTCTATATTGCGTACATTCGTCTTTATCAAACTCCATTAAGAAATCAGCGTTGTAACTGTATTTAAAAGAGGGGGATAATTTATACATTACTCGTATATGCTCCGGTCGAAAAGACTCGACAACAAATTTATGTGCATTGCAGATGCTCCTGGTTGAAATGTCAACGTTCCCCAAAGCCCATCCTATCATGTCATTATCTGGCATTAGCCTCGGTCGTGCGGCTATTTTATGCAGCTCTGATTGAGCTATATATTTGAGCTTTGTAGCATGGGTTTCTGTCACCTCGTCACCCAAATCCTCTGGGCAGTTAATCAACTCGTATTGTAGAATATCAAACACCCGCGTCCAGGATTTCACGGAATCTATAGATCTTGGAGAGGTGTCTGAGAGGACATTTGTGTTCATGTTCATGCTCTCACCATATTTTTTAGCCATTTTTCGCGGCGCCATGATATTAGCGAGTTCAGAATTGGGTTTACCTATTACAAGGAAATGCGTAAACTTCTTAACTTGTTAAGAATTGTTGTTTTGCGAGAATGCAAATAGAATTCAAAATACAATATCCGTATTCACCTTAAGTGTATTGATTTATGAATACCTTTTCTGACGATGCATTCATTTACCTTAATGAAAAAGATCTAGGTGGTGATCTGTGATCTTATTTGGAATCATGTCGTGGAGTCGTAATTAATGCCATTAATATTGGAGGTTCGCGATCGAGATCTTGGATAAACAAGATTTGAAATTTCCCTAATTGTGATTTAGTGAAAACTTAACAGTGAGATAATCATGTTTAACCCATTAATTAATCGTGTTTATCGTTAAGTGTTTTCCGGTTTTCGGACTTAGGGATTTTGATAGTAGCATGAGACAGGATCCCCAAAAACCAAAATCGTGAAGTGATTAATTATTGAATAATTATTTTTCAACTTTAATTAACCATGTTTAGTGTTTAATGTATTTCGTAAGTTCAAAATTCGGGGATTCAGAATGCGATGGATGGCGAATATCTGAACTCTGAATGAGTGAAGTTATTAATTAACTTTTAATTGGGATTAACTTATTTAATTGGGGTTTATCTTTTTGTCATTTACTGTTTCATGTATTGGCCAGTTAACTTTTATTAAAATTCTGACAAGCCATTGCCCGCAGTGATGTGTCAAAGATTAGGAAGGCATATGTGTATGGTGACTAGGATCTGCCGAACACTTTTCGCTTATCGGGATTTTGAAAATGTGACATGGTGAAATGCCTGAAGCGTGAAACTTCGAAGCCCAAAACTCCGAAGAAATCTCTAATGGTTGTGTTTTTAACAATTAGGCAGCTTTG
Source organism: Picea abies (assembly GCA_900067695.1). Taxonomy (NCBI): domain Eukaryota; kingdom Viridiplantae; phylum Streptophyta; class Pinopsida; order Pinales; family Pinaceae; genus Picea; species Picea abies. The sequence continues at coordinate 15,745 of CBVK0100543591.1, read as the reverse complement.
AAAACTCAAGGAAAAATGGATCGTTCGATCAACGGGGGAAATCAATCGACGATGGACATCGTGCACTCCTTATGACCTAAAGAGAAAGTGATTTAACATTTGAAAATCGACTTCTGATTTATTATAAGAAAGGATAAAGTAAATCTCAAAGTTTAGAATTTATTCGTGTTCCAACATAGGCTTCATCTGGGGATCCTGTCTCCCTGCGAGGCGTGGGAGAACAGTAGACCAAGTTCCTTTATTGGGTAAATGGAGTGATCATTGAGTTTCTGGGAAACACCTTTTGAAAAATCATACAGAAGGACATTAGACTTCAGCTGTATCTCAAAAAAATTTAAAAAACTTAATCATTCACTGATCTTGAGTTTAGGCTATTAATAGTTTCCCTTTTCCTGAAACTGATTTCGGATTTGTTTAAGATAATCAAAACAAATTTAACCAGTCTGTCAGACTCTGGTCGATTTTGTTCGCATCAAGGAAAAGTAAATTTAACAATTTAGTTAGGGGGTCCCTTGTTGGTTTAGAATGTAAATATTGTTGAAAAGAGAACTAGCTACCAAAGTACATTGTATACATGTATAACAGCCTTGCAGATATCATAGACATTTCCTCACTATCAGCGAACCTATTCAGTACCCTGGTGAAGTTATCTACATTTCCCATTGAATTTCCTTTCACCACTTCAATTTGCGCTTTGTTGATATGACGACAATCATTTAAATGAATTTCCTTTCATCATCTCTTTGGAAAAAATGGGGGAAATCAGATTATGAATTTCCTTTCACCATATGTCTTATATTTTAATATTTCTGAAGTGGGGGAAATCAATTTGTATGCATCATACAAGGGATGATATCTTCTTATAATTTAACAATGAAGGTCTATCAACCCATTTTGATTTAATACAGACTAATCCTCTCCCGACCTTGAAAACACATTTTCCTATAGGTAAGTTCTTATGAGAAAATTTTATTTTCCAGGGATTTTTTTTGAGCGAAACTAATAAGTTTAAATTTCATAGAAGTGATAAAGTATTCATGATTATCCTAGACATACTTTCTTTCAGTTAAAATCAGAGGAATCATAAAGATTTTCGCCTACTCTTGTTTTGAAGATCTAGTTTTTTAAGCTTCCTGAGTTAAGGCAAAATCTTTCCTTCTGTGAAGATTTAAGATCAGGTAGTGAAAATTAGGGTGGAGTGAAAGCTCAAGGATATGTAGACGAAAACAAAACAGGGAGTCAGAAGGTTGGAAAAAGGATTCCGTCCGCACATGAGTTCACCCCTTGATTATCAAGCTTCTCTTTTATTTATTTTTTTGTTTTATTTTCATTTGATTTAGGAATCCAAAGATTTATATCTTTCTGCTCTTTGATTAGGTGATTATATATATAGAAGTAGAACCTTGTAAAATTCTGATGAGATCTCTTTTTAGCATTTCCTAGTTTAAACAATGGATATAAAAGCTCATATCTCAAATTTTATTTACGTTTTCAAACAAACCAATTGTTAGTTTATCACTTGTTTTGAGGAAAATAATTGTTTGAAAACCGAGCATTAGATTTCGCTGCCTCCTTATTTTTCATCCGAAAACAAGTATTCTTCAAATCACAAGAAACAACAATCAGAGAGTTTTGCAAAATACATATGATATGCAGTACAGATACTTTATTTTTTCTTTTCAGAATATTTAGCAAAACAGGGTTTTAAAAAGTAAAATTCAGGTAACCTATGATAGCAAGTAAAATTACGAAAGTAAATAAAACAACTGAACCAGTATATAAAATGGTGATGTGAAGCATGTTTATTGCATAAAATGTTTCAGATAGTGCCCGTTGATAGGGGCGTCAAAAGTTTTCCAATAGAAATGAATTCTTACCTTCTGTAGATGCAATCCTAAAACGTCTAAACCAGAGGTGATCAAACCTACCATGTTTTCTTGCATCTTCTTTTCTAGCATCCCATTTTAGAACTAGATCATCAGGAAGGAAATCCCTATCTTTCGTTTTTTTGTCAAAAAGGGCTTTCATATTATCTTGATATTTCTGAAGTCTTTCGTCGACTTCGACCCTGTTTTGTTGGATTTCAATTATTTGGTTTATCCTCCTCATTACATCATTCAACTCTTCTTTTACATATTTCCATAGCTTCATTACTGGAAGAGCTAGATTAATAGGAAGGACAATGTCGGTGCCATATACCATTTGGAAAGGAGACATACCTATTGATTTTTTAGTTCCGATCTAGTTTTCCCATAAGGCGTATTTAAGGTGAACATGCCAAGTCTTCTTATTATCCATTAATACTTTCTTGATTATATTCATCAAACTTTTGTTGGACGATTCAGCCAACCCGTTTCCCTGAGGATAATAGGTTGTAGAATGCCCTATCACAATGTTATATTTCTGACAAAAACTTATCATTGCCATAGATTTGAGCACTTGAGTGTTGTCTGTAACTATTTTCTGGGGGAAACCAAATCTAGATAAGATGTTCTCCTCCAAAAATTTAATCACTACCGAATCAGTGGCATTTCGAGTTGGAATGGCCTCGACCCATTTTGTGAAATAGTCGGTAGTAGTCAAAATCCATTTATATTGGGAGCTCGACTATGGGTGGATTTCTCCAATGAAGTCCAGACCCCATTGTTGAAAAGGAGCCTTTGTTTTGACTGGGACCAATGACAGTGCAGGTAGATTTTTCTTGCCAGAGAATAGTTGGCAAGGGTTACAAGCTCTGACCTTAGCATTCGCATCAGTGAATAACTTTGGCCAATAATATCCAACTCTTAGGATCTTTTAGGACATGGCCCTCCAGGTGTGATGTTCTCCACACACTCTTTTATGAAATTCATTTATGACATCCTCTATTTCAGGTTCCATTAAACATCGTAGCAAGAAATCTAGGGGGTCCTTCCAGTACAACTGTCCTTCAACAATACAGTGCTTAACTGCGTGTAGTTTCAATGTTCTTTCTTTTGATGGAGTCATATAATTCGGCCATTGAAGGGTGAGTAGATATGAAATGATATCGTGATACCAGTCAAAGGAAGAGAATTTATCCTCGATATGAGTTGCAGGGTTTTGATCATCAAGTTCTCCTATGTCTGGAATAGGTCCATGTGATTCCAGATGATTTATCCCAAGTGCTCTGAAGTTCGATCCTTCTAATAACTTCACCAGACCTTGACCTTTGACGAGCTTGGTCAATTTTACTTCTAGATCGAATTCTTGGATTTTGACTAACCACCAACCTCTCCTACCATCACTATCTGGTTGTACCAATATATATTTGAAGGAACTTTTTAGAACATAGGATGTTATTTTGGAGTGCAGTATATATGTTCTGAAAGATTTGAGAGATTTCACCATTGTGTAGGCTTGTTTTTCCAGTATGTCGTATCTGGTTTCGACGTCTCTGAGAATTTTACTAAAAAAGGAAATTGGTTGTTCGAAACCTTCTTCGTTCTTTTGGAGAAGTACTGTTGTGATAGTATTTTCTGATGCAAAAGAAAAGATCAGGATGTATTTAGTATAGTTAGGACTATCTAACATTGGAGCTTCTCTTATAGATTTCTTAACTCGCTCGAATGACACTTTGGCCTCGACAATCCATTTGATTTCACTATCTTTCTTCATCATATATGTAATTAATTTGAAAATTTCAGCAAAGTTAGGGATAAACCTTCTCAAAAAAATTATTTTACCTAAAAAAAATTGGATTTCCTTTTTATTTCTAGGAATTTTTATTGTGTCAATAGCCTTGATTCGCTTGGGATCAAACTTTATTCCATATTTCAAAACTATATCACCCAGAAGCTTGCCTTCTTGCATAGCAAAATGATATTTTTTAGGGTTTAGAGACAAACCAAATTTCCTGCACTTTTCAAAGGTTTGTTTGAGATGCACCAGATTTTCTGCATCATAATTAGAGAAGACTGTTAGATCATCCAAGTAAATAACAACAAAATTATCCCTCTCACCGATGAAATCTATGTCCATTTCTCTTTGGAAGGTGGCCCCTGCGTTCATCGAACCAAACAACATTTTTTCATACATGAAAGTTCCCCACAGAGTAGTGAATGTCATTTTTTCTTTATCATCTTCGTGGACAAAAAAATGGTTATAACCTGAAAAACCATCAATCATTGAAATTATGTTAGCTCCTACTATTTTTTCCAAGACATGGTCCATTTTTGGCAATGGGTAGTTATCCTTCAGGGATGACCGATTTAAATTTCTGGAATCTACGCAAAGTCTAATTTCTCCACTTTTCTTCTTGACAAGTACCAAATTCGCTACCCATTCAGAATATCTAAGTGGAACAATAATCTTTGCGTCAAGGAGCCTCTTGACCTCTCTTTCTATTACAAGTAAGAGGATAGGATTGATCTGTCTTAGATTTTATCTAAAGGGTTTGATACCATGTTTCAAAGGAATCTTATGTTCAATCATGGATGTTTCATAAGTTTTTAAATCATCATAAGACCAGGAAAAGACATCTTTGCATTGTTTAAGTAATTCGGCATACTTACTCTTCACTTGATATGGGAGATATTTAGATAACTTGACTATCTTAGGTTCTTCTTTAGTTCCTATGTCATAATATTTAGCCTCCTTGGGTTGAGGGCGTGGGGTATATTTCAAGGGTATATCATCCTTGTCGAACAACCTTTCCAAGGGTATCAGACCTCTGGGGATCTGATTATTCTTCAGTACCAGCATTATGTGATTCATGATCTTGTCCTTAAATTTTTTCAGAATCCTCTCCTTCCTGCATGATCCAAATAGGATCATTCTGGTTTTCTTGGTCTATGTGGGTCTCGGAGAAGTCATTGACCATCTCTATAAATTGTTTGATCTATTCATCATCTTCAAAATCCTGCCAGTTTTGCACATTATTTGGGATTGAAGGTCTGTGTCTCATTTCTATGTGATACTTCAGTTTTAGGAAAGTAGGAGGTACAAACGTCACAGTTTCTTTGGATAAATAATATTCTTGTTGATTTTCCATTATGGGAATGTGATGAATGTTAAAAGACGAGAAGAAATTCTCAATCAGATCCCAGGCGCAATTTCTATACGACCTTAGCATTGGATTTTTAGCCTGATACTATTGCTTGATTTGTTTTACAATAAGTTATGCATCGCCATAAACTATTAAATCCTCAATCTTTAGTTTCCTTGTGGCCTCTAATACTAAGACCAAAGCTTCATACTCACAGACATTATTAGAATAATCAATTTCCCATTGCAATCTGTATGAAAAAGGGATAACGTATTCATCTTTGGGTGCAACAAATAACACTCCTGCCCCTACCCCTTCACAGGACGAAGCGCCATCAACAAACATTTTCCATACTCCCTCCCTATTATTTACATTTTTCTATGACTTTTCCATTTTTTTGTTTTCTAATTCTATAAAATCTTCAAAATCATCATCTAATGATAAAATACAATTTCCTAGATCCTGATCTACGACATAGACTGGATAATTATTTGGGTTCATGGGATCACTTACAGTGTATTCCAGTCTAGTCTCTCTGTACATTTGAGTAAATTGTCGACCAAAAATTGGGATCATAGCGTACGTCATGTCCAATTGAAGCGATCCTCCTAGCTTTGCGCCCCAAGTCCTAGATAATATCATACCATACTTAGCAGGGACGTCAGCAACAACTACATCCATGAGAATACTCTTTACAGGAATATGTGCAAGATTCACTACCAGATCCTTGATCATGCCAAGACATTTAAATTTTCTTGAATCAAAAGAATATAAGTCCTGATAAGATCTAGTGATTTCAAGGCCAAAATTTTCCATGATAACCTTAGGCATTAAGTTGTGAGAGGCCCCAAAATCCAACATGTAATTATGAAGTAAGTGATCATGCACAGTTAAGGTAATATAAAAAGGGGCTACATAATCCCTATCATTTTCAATGTGTGGACCAAACATAATCGTAGGCTTTTCATCTTGCAAATTTATCACGTCCGCATGGCATTCCACATCAGAAAAATTAATCATTTTAGCAATCTGCTTTTTATAAATTGGATTTTTAGCCAACTCAACCAAAGGCATGGGAATTTTAATCTTATTTATCTCATTCTCTAAACTGAAACTTCCCGTTGTTTTTTCGACTTCTACGTTTGAAGCTTGTGCTTCCGTATTCTCGGTTTTCTTTGTTTGTGTAGATCAGGTTTCAACTCTTTTGGTTTGGGCAGATTGTTTTTCAACTAGAGGTTTAGTAACGACCGCCTCATTCGCTTTGTCTCTTGATAAAATATTTTTTGGTGGACCTTTTTCAATATTAGTTTCTCTGGGCCTCAAATGATACTTATGTTGAAGCTCGACCATAATGGAGTCGGTGATTCCTTGATATGTAGACTCTCCCAGATTATTTATGATTTCCTCATTACTAGACAGGGGTTCTTGGTCTAGAGATATTTCATAATCCTGTCTAGTTAGATGAGGTTCCTGGTCTTCATAACTAAGGTTATTTACATCCTCTTCTAACCCCTCATAATTATTTATATCATCTCCTATAAAACTTTCTGATTTAAAAGGAGCCTGTATTTTTTTATCTTCTCTTTTTACTTGTCTCTGCTGGATCTGGGGGTTAGGATTCCTCTAGAAATCATTTATATAAAATGGATCAGGCTTAGCTTGGTCTAGTTCCATTCTAGAGATTTATTTGACAAGTCTTTTATTATTTTTTCCATATCATCCATTTTTTCTTCTGCAGATTTTCCAAATACGGAGGGCCCTGCTTGTTCTCTGAAGCATCTAGTTTCCTTGGTTCCTATCTCAACCTTGGATTTTATTTTACCCTATGCCTTCATGTTCGACTCGATTTATATGGCATCGTCCTGCATTACCGTGAGGGTAGCATATCTCCTTTCCCTTAAAAGTAGGGCAAAGTCAGGCTCAAAATCCCCTGCGAAAATCACTTTAGTTGTGAGTTGAGAGGGTTTAACTTCTACTGGAATCTTATGATAGAGTTTGTTAAACCTATGGGTGAATTCTAGGCCTGAATCAAAATTATTTTTCCTCAGAGCCCCAAATTCTATCTCATAGTACAAGTGGTCTTTCTTTTCCCCCCACTGTCTTAAAAAAGCATTTTCTACTTCATCATAAGACCTCACGGAACCCACCGGGAGCCCTCGAAACCAGATTCTTACTTGTCCTTTGAAATTTTGCACTAAAATCCTTAAGTAAACACCCTAATGCTCAATGCCAAGGATATCAGCAAACTGATAGAAAAATTTTGTGTGTTCAGTGGCAGTCAAATCTCCTTCTCCTGTAAATTTTGGTAAGTTCTTCATATAATTCTCAGGTAAATCATGAAGGACAGGAGGGAGGACCAAAGGAGAATATCTGGTAGCTACTTTGGAAAAAAATTTGGGGGGTGGGGTGGAGGTGGTCCTTGACCACCTGCTCCTCCACCTCTAGCACCACCTCCTCCACCAACGACCATTGAGATTCTAGGGTATGAACTTTGAGAATTAAAAAGGGGATTTTTGAAGATCTCAAGGGACCAAAGTGGTGACATTTCAACTTCTTCAATATGTGGCGAAGGGAAATATGGAAAATTGTAGTTGGGAGATGAAAATTCTAGGAAAGGCAGGAAAGGAAAACATGGATTGGTTTCTTCAGAGTTACAAGATTTATAGATAGGTGAACTAGTAGGGGACGACTTGGGGTGTACAATATGCTCTTCGGGGTTTAGGAGGATCAAAACCTTTACTTCTGGAGAGGATGGGGTAGACATAAAATTAACGATGGAAGTTATAGATGAATCTCTTCTATTCATACTATTCCGAGTATCATAAGGGTCAATCTCAATCTTTATTTCGGGTTCACTAGTTGAGGCCTCCGCAGAAGGTGTTTGTTTAAAATTTTCTTCAGGAGTTAATCCTTCGAGCGGAACCTTAATATTGACTTGAGTTATTTTGGGTTGGTACTTCTTACCTGAATATGAGGTAGTGTACTTTAGGTATCCCTTGGGTTTTAACAACTTTTTGGGATCAAATACAGGCATAGTTTGCAGATCATCTGGGTTCTTCCTGTTATTCTTTCGACCAAATGCAAATTTATCTGCAGTGGAGTTGCCAAGTGAAAGATAAAAATATCCTTAATATAGTATTCAATCTTTGTTCACTATCAAAGACAGAATGTTACCTTGTCATTTCCCCAAAGAAATATAATTTTGTTTCTCTGTCCCCGGCAATGGTGCCAAAAAGATGTTGTTCCTGAGATTAAACTTAAGGCTCAAAGAATAATGTCAGGCATCAAGAATATAAAGGAATGTTTTAAAAGGTGTTTTTTCTTCTGTTAGTTATATAAGAATTAATCCTCAAATGAAATTAATGACAGAACATGACAGAGGTCGTATTTCATTTTCTGAGTCAATTTATAAAATTAGATGATGTGGGAGAAACTTACAAAACTGTTAAACAAAATGAGGCATCAACGAAAGATGAATCTTACCTTGTTCACAGTAGAAGAAAATAAAGAATGCACCCTTGAAAGGATATAAGATACAGTGATCCGAGTAACTCACATGTCTTGTATTTACTTATAGTGAATACAGAGGAAAAATTGATTTCTTACCAAACAACTGATTTAATGTGATTACAATAGTAGTAGTAATAAATTGCAAACACTCACTTATCAAGGAATAACATAAAGAAAACTAGAGATATGGAATATAGGAGAAACACAAAACTCAAACAACACAAAAGTTGGAATCTTTGTCTGCACTTGTATTAATACTCACAAAAGGAGAGTTTTCTCTACTACTTATGGCAAGAAGAAGCCTGTGATAAGTCTTTAATATATATATTTATACAAAATGGTCTCAACCTAACGGTTGGACTTCTCATAGTTTAAAAATCACAAATATTACAATATGTAAAACTAAAAGGTTCCATAAGCGTTTCCTCGGTCTATTTGTCTGTAGGTAGAGGTGTTTCTTCTCCATATCCTCCATCTCAGAAACAACTGGCATCTAATCATGACCCGTTTAAATGGTGTGTACATGTTGTCTCACTTGTTTCCAGATGTGCTATCTTTCCCATGTTTGATACACTGGATGCATCTACTTACTAACTATACTACCAACCCATAAGGCTTTGTTGCTTCATTAGCTTCAAAAATATACAGATTCTTTTCTATATGAGGCAACCTCTCCTGCATCTCCTTTACTCCCAAATATATGGCATGTAGATGTAACCTGGGATCAACTATCCATTTGTTAATTTGGATAAGATCGATTTGTTTCATTTGCTGGATGGTTGCCTCAGCTTCTTCTTTTCTTGTCTTAGAGTTTTGTTGATTCTTCGCTATGTCAATCTGCCCTAGGGCCTCAAGGATACTATCTCCTTCAACATCAAGCAACCATTTATCTAATAAAGACAAGGCTTCTTCACAAGCTTTATTTACTTCTCTGGCTAATCTTCTGCTTTCAACCAGATTTGTCTCCTAGGCCTTCAGGATTATGTCACCTCGAGTTTTCTCTGAAAGAGACAATCGAGGAACCTTTTTTATATCATCCTTTGCTGCTATTAAGATAGCTTCCTGAAACTTGGCCCGATTTGCAGTGGCTTCTCTTTCCTTAATGTAAATGTTATTTAGAGAGAGGTCTACCACCCGATAACACTTCTGAATAGCTTCCACCTTCGTAAAAAGATCTAGTTGGTTTGATTCCATCTTTTCATGTATTTCTAATGCCTAAGCTTGGAAAGATGCCACCTCCACTGCTTTTCCTTCAGACAAATCTACTTTGTCTTGTAGTTTCTTGATCATTTCTTCCTGTTGAGTGGCTAATTCTCTATCGTCCTATGAATTTTGATACGATTAATTAAGGTTGGTTTTGAGTTGTTGAATCTCCTCTCTATCACAGGCTCTGGTCTATTCAAAACCCTCATTCATCTGATTTCTCACATCTCTTTCCACTGTTTCCATCTAGTCCTGCATGTTTTTTACCAACAAATTTATATGTTTCATCTGGTCCGCTAGATTCCCTACTGAACGCTGAATTGTCATGGAAAAATCTCCCAATGAGCTTGCCATTTCCAAAGAGAATTTTGTATCATCTGAGCCATGTCCATTATACAACATTCTATGCCTTTTGACTTTTGCTCCATCCTTATGATGTGTTTCTCTTTTAACTATGGCCCTTCTCTTCTTACTGAAAAAGAAGTCCGAAGGAGGCATTTCTTCGGCTGAGATCAGAGTAAGGTCCTCTAAAAATATGACTTCGGCATTTGGATTCCCTTGACTGTAAAGGTGTTAATACCATAAAAGGGCTCCCTATATCTGTGGTTTTTTTTGGCTTTGTTGTGTTGGTACCCGAGCTTTCTAGTGTATATGTCGATATATCATGTCCTTGTTTCTGAAAGGGTTTCAGCTAAGCCTGGTTTTGAAGGCCGAGTGGGGTTGACACTGAAACTTCCAATTTTTCAGTTGAGACTTCCATGTCTTTTGGATTTTCCTTGGTTCTCTTTTCTACAGAGCTCTTTGTCTCAAAACCAGGAGGTATAGTCTCTTGAGTAGATGAAGGAGCTGCTGACTCTCCCTGTAATAATTTGGGTAAGCTATTCCATATATTCTTTTGGAGGCTGTAAAAACTGATTAATTGGTCCAGAGACAAAGTTCAGACTCTGCTCAACACTTCCTAGTAAGACCTAACTACCTGGAATATTGCATCCTGTGGGGAAGCTTCATGTACATATTTCTTTTGATTGTATAGATCCAGGTGGGTTTCCACGATATTCTGAGGATCATGCTTCTTGAACTCAATATTAACCAACTTGACGTCTTCTAAGGCTGCAACCTCTACTTTCGAATGACCAAAATCTTGTAATGAAAACATACCAACCTGAAGCGAGAAGGTTGGCCACACCTTTTTCTGGGCTGCTTTCAATTCTTTACTGATGCCCCCTGTCACAGTTTTATATGCTACCTCTCGGCACACCAACCGATCTCGTAAAAACTTTGGTAAGGCATGTGGGGGAACTAAACACCTAAAATCCCTGGTGTAGGAAAAATGTTCCTCAATATACCAATCTGCTATTTTCCCCAAGTTGGCCATGATCCTGTCAGAAATCCTAGGAGGCGGGCAACCGTAGAGGGTGTTGTAGGAAAATATCCTTGCGGACAGGTAGATCACCTCTAAGGCTTGACCTTAGCCCTAGACAGAAAAATGCTTAACGTGGACACTGACTTCCTTTCAAATCTGTCTAAACTAATGCATGAGAAGGGAGGATATCAGAAGTACCTTTCAATCGACGTTTGTCCCTGCACACTCTGAGTTGCGCTCCAATTCTTTGCTCCTCACTGAGGTCTGTGGAAAAAACAAGATACAACCACTTCCTACTCTATTGACATTAGCTTGAAAACAGATCTATCACTAAATGATAAGTTCATGTAACATCAAACACAAACTAGAAAGAAACAGGCCAAGCATGTCATATTAATGAGAATAATGACAGCAGTACTTACAATCGTAGATATGAATGCGACAGCTTTGTCAAGTCCTCTTCGTCTAACCCTTACCTAAAAGATCCACAACCTGGATAACAGCAGCTTCACTGATCACTCTCCTTTGGCTAACTGTCAGTTTCCTCCAAGATCATAAGTTTCATATGTTCAATTCTTCCTCCTTTCCACCATCATAGAGCCTGTTTATATAGATTGGGAGGGGCCTAACCTCTTGAGTTATGTTTAGAACCAGTTGGGGACCTTCTCCTTAGATCGGGGATCTTTTGATGAAACCGAGAATTTGAGCACAACTGCCTCCTAATCTCGAATGATCTCCCCCTTATTCTACTCAACGGGCTAACAATTGACCCAGAATAGGGAGCGCTCCCCCAAAAGGGGTATCAGAGCGTTGTAGCACTCCTGGTGTGCCTTGGGAAATATCTAGAGCTCTTAAGATGAGCAGCGCTCCTCCAGAAGGGCCTAAGGGACGTTATAACGCTCCTTGAATCATAGTAGAGGAGCGCCAACGCTTCTGCAGCTATAGTAGGGGAGCGTTCCCCTTCCAAATCAGTGTTTCAGGGTCCCTTTCAGGTGTCAAGAGCTATTTGATTCCAATAGACCAGTTCTTGACCTTCAAATTAGTCATGTGAGGTGTCATAAGTGCCTCCTTAGTCTCGTTATCATGGCATCATGCCTGAACATTGTTTGCGACACTAGTGATCAACTTGCGACACTTGAGAAAGTTGTAGGGAAGATGCGACACTTACGACGATTGATAGGGACAATGCGACACTTATCATCTGACCAATTTTGACGTGTAACAGAATGCCCCCCAAAGTATGAAGTCAGAAGATGCGAACTGATGACTGAAATGCTTTGTAGACGCTCAAGCAAGGGTATAGACTCGGAGAACCTGACAGAAGCTGCACACAAACATCCAACAAATATCATGACATGTTCCAAAACCCAAGGCAGGCATACCTATGCTTGGATGATCAAGATTTCAGATATGGCCGCCATAGCATACACTGCGGATCCATAATTGTATTGATAAAGGGTATAGCCACCGAAGATACAATGTGGATCTATACTTTGATGACTCAGACTGATCGTAGCCACCAGGAATCCATAGTGGATCTACGAGATGACAAGACATAGCCACGACCAATACAAAGTGGATCTATGTAAAAATGTACGTGTTCTTAGTCCAGAACTCCTCCGCAACCTGGGCGAAACATATATCAAGGTGAATTACTCAACCCAGGGTATTCTAACCAATCCCTGCGTGATACGATTCTAACCATGTGAATATATGTCTTGGTGTCGAACATGGCAGAAACCACTTGATTACCGGTCAATGAGGTAAATCGTTAACAAGCGCGAGGGAGATCACCATTAATGTTAATGATTCCCAAGGTATCTTAGTACATTCCACCGAACGTGAATAGGTGAGCTAAAGTCGAACATTCGTGGAATCATTTGATCATAGGTCAATGATGTAAACCCACTGTCGAATGTGAGGAGGCCTACCATTAAGGCATGCAGGTCCCAAAGTACTAATTAGTTTCTAAGTCTAATTCCCAAATAATGTGTTGAAGTCGATAGGAATAGACCCGTCGAGGGAGGGCCTTGATGTATCCCCCATCAACGATGCGAAACATGTATGAAGATGTAATTGGTAGGTCTTAAAGGACATGTACTGACATGGGTTTTGAGACAAAATATTTGGGATGGTTGACTCTCGAGGCAGATACTTCCCTTGAACACTGAGGCACAACAGCAAAACATGACATGGACCAAAACTGTGCAATGGATACTATGACTTGCGTCGGGTGACCCAAAGGAGTGAAAGGAAACTCAGAGATTGGTTCAGTGCAGAGGTTCAGCGAATTATGATATGAGCGAATGACAAAGTGTCGTGTTCAAGGGAGACTCTAAGAAGTGCTAGACGGTGTTCTCAAGAGACTGTTTGTCTTGCTCCTTTCAATTTTTCCCCCATCCAGATAGATGAGTACCTCTTTTTAATTTAATGAGCTCGAGGAGGATAACACATGCTCGATATAACTCACCTTCGGTAAGTTCCTCTTCCTTTGTTTAACGAACCGGAAGAAGTAAGGGTTCGTTACCATATGGGCCTGTCGATGTGTGTTTTAACGAGCCCAAAGACAGAAGACTCGAAGGTTTTTTGGGATTATAGAGTTTGGAAAAACACTTAAAAGAGAACTCTCTCAGTTCCTTTTTCGTATAGTAGTCCATCGAGACCGAAAAAGGGTTAAACTATCGCTCGAAAGACACCCTTTCTAACCTTTTAATGAGTGTGAAAGTAAGCAAGATCACTCGACAATCTTTTCATATTTAGAGAGTCTGAAAAGGGTTTAAAGGAGACTCCAAGGGGGTTCCTTTTTTGTGTGGTCGTATCCATACGGGCCCGAAAAAGAGATAAAAGTTTACCTGGTTGCATTCTCATATTGTCGAGCTCGAGAACAAACTAAGACTGTACTCATAAATACGACAAGGTGGAAGATGTATTAGAACTGCCAATAAGCCTGCAATGCCAGAAACTAAAAACCAGGGATTAGTGGAGCCATTTTCACCATTAGAGAAACCCAAAATGACCATAGCTTATGAAAATGAAATTTTATAAATATGAATTGATTTGGAAAACTCATTTACCATTTCATTTGCAAGGATTTTGTGGAGTGTTGGAGAATCTCAATTGGAGCAAAACTTGTTCTTCTCGCTGTCGGAGCTACGATTGATCGTTTCACACACCGTTTGAACCAGGTAGGTGTTCGTTCTTTGCTCTTTCAATTGTATGGTTCCAAGTTGGTCTTTATAGCATTATTAATTTAAAACACAAATCCCTAGGTCGTTCATTTTGAACCAAATCGTCCTCCTTTTAAAAGTTAATAAAACGGGGGGAATTGTTCACAAAGATGTATTGGGAAAGGGTTGTTAAGATGCCCACACCCTAACAATTGATTAGATCAACCATTTTGACCAAAGAAAATTGCAAAAACTCCCCTCATGGGCCCATGCACCCCCTCAAAACGTTTTTCATTTTTATCATGTTTTAATCATTGTTTAGTGAATGTTTAAGGGTGTGGTGGTTAAAAATGATGATTGGTTACCTTTAGATGTCATGGGAATTTGTTTTCATGTTTTAAAATGCTTTTTGAAAATTGCCGAAATCAAAAAAACGTGGGGAATGATGAAAATTTTGAATTTTTGTTTTGTAGGTATATTCGGCAATCATGATCGAGTGGAAAGAGCGGGAACATGAGATGGATGATATAGCCGCTCTACAGAGTCCCCGTACACAGGCCACTTTGAGGGCCTGCGGCTTGCTCAAGTTTTTCAAACTGCAAAAAATGAAAAGCGAAGTTCTACTGCTTGAGCACATTATTGGTCTTTGGGACATCAGGGAACAGGGATTCTGTATTGGTACACAGCTCCTAACCATCGAGTTGGAAGATGTGTACTTTCTAATCGGCCTCTCGAAAAGAGGGGTCCCCATAGCTTTTACAGGGCAGAGGGCATTACCTGAGCAGGTGGACATGTATCTGGCACGTCATTGTGTTCCGGGAGCAAGGTTGGTAGGGGGCAGGATCCCTATCAAGGATATCCGACATCTGCCTCTTGGATCCATAGTGTTTTCTATCACTAGTGTGACTGGTAGAACTAGTGCTCATTTGGCTTCGAGGTCAAAGGTGGCCTATGGCGTTCAATGTTTAGAGCCAACACTGTTCAATTGGAGTGCAGTGTTCCTTCGGAATGTGAAGGAACAAATTTCTCGGTGCAGGAATGGCCAAAAACAGTTTGACTATGGCTCATTCTTAGTCTCGTTTTTCTTGGAGCGCATGCCTCAGATGCAGCCTCAGATCGCGTTGGCAGTACGACCAATGGATGAGCCTCGGATGGAGAGGTGGACTAGCCTATCCCCGAGGTTAGTTTCGGAGTCCGAGTTCTGTTTTACTGGTGATTTCTTTTCCTGGTTGAGGCGGCAGTACCTTTGGATTGAGGACTTCTCGTATGCTGATGTGGACTTCCGTGGGAGTATGGATTTGATTCTGCCCAAGGGGGAAGATTGGGACGAGTCAGGTAAGAGACTAAGTCGTACCTTGTCTAGTTTGTTTTTACGTTTTTGATGTATATGTATTTTTTTGGGTATGTAAGAGAATGTTTAACAGATGTTTTGTCTTCAATGTGCAGACAAGGGAGCAGTGCGCCCAGCGGATATACCAGTGCCAGGACATCGTGGCG
>CBVK0100543590.1:0-17500 GCA_900067695.1 Picea abies | reverse complement strand
TTACATCCGAATACAATAATCTACCTATGTGCGGGTTAGGACCTTAACAGCATCTCTATGGCAAAGTATTCTTCTCCAACGCTTCTGAATTCACTCTTCTCCATGTCTCTCAATTTTGATACCCCTCTTGGAATCATCCCATACACTATATGGAATGGGATTTTTCCTATACTTTTGTTTGGTGAGTTATTATATGTAAACTCTTCTTGTAACAGAATTTGATCCCACTGGCTACGATGTTCAGTGACCAAACTTCTCAACAAAGCTCTGATTTACCACCTACGCCTATCCATCTATTTGAGGGTGATATGATGAACTAAAAGATAGTTCTTCCTTTATATTATTCCATAATGTTCTCCATAAATGACCAACAAATTTAATGTCCCTATATGAGACAATACTCTTGGGAAACCCATGAAGTCTCACACATCCTTTAAAAACAAATTTGCAATGTGTGGTGCATCATTTGTCTCATGGCATGGGATAAAGTGTGCCATCTTTTAAAATATATCAACTACAACAAATATGGAATCACTTCCCCTCTGGGTTCTTGGCAATCCCAACACAAAATCCATGCCTATTGCATCCCAAGCCCTATCTGGAACAGTGGCTGATACAATCCAGTGTTTTGTTTTTTCCTTTTGCATATTGTAAAATCTTACATTTGTTCACAAACGTCTTCACCTCTACTCTCATACATGGCCAATAGTATGAATTGTTCAACTGTGAAAATGTCTTTTCATGGCCGAAATGTCCTGCTAGAAGTCCATTGTTTTTTCCTTCAGTAGATTTTCTCTCATTGATCACCTCAGTATGCACAATTGCCAACCTTTAAACATCAATCCATATTGAATCATATACTCTGTCCACTAAATTTTGTCTCTGAGAACAATATTTTCATGCTTCATATGCTTCTTTCAAATCTGGATCATCACAATACATATCCGTAAGGTGTTCAAACCCTAAGGTCTTGACCTGGAATTCCTGCAAAATCATACATCTCATGCTCAATGCATCAACAACTCTGTTAGCATTACCAAAAATATGTTTAATGACAAAAGAGATTTTTTTCATAAACTCTATTTACTTAGCCTGTCTCCGGTTTAACTTCTCTTGCATGGTTATGAATTGTAAAGCTTGGTTATTACTATACAAGACAAATTCTTTTGGAACAAGGTAGTGCCTCCATTTATTCAAGGCTTGAATTATGGCATAAAAATATTTATCATATGTGGAGTAATCTCCCTTAGTATCATTCATATTCTCACTAAAATATGGAACAAGCCTATTATCTTGGCTCAAAACTGCTCAAATTGCAACTCCACTTGCATCACATCTTACTTGAAATGTCTTCCTGAAATTTGGCAAGACCAAAATTGGTCATTCTGATATCTTCTCCTTCTATATATTGAAACTTTTCTCAACTTCTTTTGTCCATTTAAAATACTTGTGTTTCTTCTTCACTATATCCATCATTGGTACAAACATTTCGCTGAAATTTCTAATGAACTTCCTATAGAAATTAGCTAATCCATGGAAGCATCTCACTTCAAACATACTCCTTGGCGATGGCCATTATTTGATTTCTCTGACCTTCTCAGGATCCATATTCAATTGATTTGAAGATATCACAAAACCCAAGTAAATGAGTTATGTCTTCATAAAAGAGTACTTCTTCAGATTTATCAACAATGTCTCTTGTTGTAGCCTCCTCGTCACTAATTACAGATGACTCAAATGTTCTTCTTCAGTTTTACTAAAGACCAATATATCATCAAGATATACAATCAAAAACTTACCAATGAAATCCTTCAATACTTCATTCATCATTCTCATAAAAGTACTTGGGGCATTTGTTAAGCCAAATGTCATAACAAGCCATTGATACAACCCCTCATTTGTCTTAAAGGTTGTTTTCCACTCATCAACTTCTCTCATTCTTATCTAGCGATATCCACTTTTCAAATCTATCTTTGAAAAAAAAATTGCTCCACTTAATAAATCCATTAATTCATCCATTCTTGGAAAAGGAAATCTATACCTGATGGTGATATTCTTTATGGATCTTGATTCTGTACACATTCTCCATCCTCCATCCTTATGTGCACTCAACATAGTTGGTACTGCGCATGGACTCAAGATTTCTCTGACCAAACCCTTGTATACTAATTCTTGGTCTTGTTTCTTTACCTCCTCATTCTCTTGAGGTGTCAATATGTATGTTTCTTTGTTCAAAAGACTTGCTTTTGGTATAAAGTCAATATTATGGGTGGCAATGATTTAGGAAACTCATCCACTACTATGTCAGCAAAATTCCCCAACAACTCTTGAACTTCTTCAGGCAAATCATCCATATAATTAGTTGTAAGGAAAACTCTAGGCTTCCTCACCTTAAGAAATTGCATCTCATGTTCCTTCTTGACTTCACTCAGGATTTCATTCCCACTCATGAGAAGTATGCTTGTGTTGGCTTCTTCCTTTACTTTCTTCTCTTCTATTGGCAGCAACATGTGTGTTCTACCATTCTTTTCCAAAGTGTAAGTGTTCCTTCTCCCATCATGAATGAAATTCCTGTCAAGCTTCCATGGTCTCCCCAACAAAACATGATATACATCCATGGGAATTACATCACACCAAATCTCATCTTTATATCCACCTATTGTAAATTAACCAAGACATTGTTTACTTACCATTTCCTAGTGTCATTTTTGCAACCATGAGACCTTATATGGATTTGGATGTCCAGTTGTCTCCAGATCCAATTTCTCCACCATCTCTGTGGATACTAGATTATCATTGCTCCCACTATGAATTATCACCTTGCTCCTGAACAAATTGTTCCTCTGCACTGGTTTTTTAACTTCTGGTTCTGGCTTCAAAAGAAACTTCCTAAACATCAAATATTTTCCATCCTCTGCACCTTCTGCTTCAACATTCCTTTTATGTGCTTCTGAAATGTGAGCTTCACCTCGTCTTTGTTTCTTTCTCTCGGGACATTCCCAAGACATGCTTCATGTCTTTCCACAGGAATAACACCTTACCTCTCCTCTTTTTCTTCTCCCTCTTCCTCTGGAAAAATAATTTATTCCACTAGGTTGTCTCCCTCTGGAGCTTCCTCCTCTTTCTAAGTGACTATGGGTTTTATCATCCTCACCCTTGGGCCTCTGTGCCTTATCATGGGAAACTCCTTTACCTCTATTTGGGCTTATACCTCTACTTCATTAGCTTTGTTTTATGGCCAACTTATCCTCTTCTTTCAGTGCATATTGATATTCCTCCTCTATTGTCTTCACCAAGATCATGTTGATTTCATCCTGGATCTCATATCTTAGTCCATTTATGTACCTGACAACTTTCTCTTCATATATCTCCCTCTGTCCAGTCCTAAATTTCATCTTGTAAAACTCTTTTGTGTACTCTTTCACTGTCATTCCTTTCTGTATCAAGTTCTGCATCTTACTGAACATATTTATCTGATAATCCTTGCGTATGAATTTAGCCTTCATCTTGTCTACCATTCTATCTCAATTTTTTATCTTCTTCTTTTCTTTGCTTCATCTGTCAGCCTGTAGTTCATCCCACCACAGTGATGCATGTCCTTTCAACCTGGTGACATCATGTCTCACCTTCTTCTCCTCATCGAAATATTCATAGTCGAAATACTTTTTCATGGACCCTATCCAGTCTAGCATCTCTTTAGCATTCAAATTTCCTTCATACATTGGGATTTCTATCTTTTCACTAGCTCCCAACTTTACAACAGCTTTCAGTAAGCGTTCTTCAGCAGCATATCTTCCTGCAGCTTCTTCAACCTCTGTCTCTTCACTTTCTGCCTCTCTGACGTCTCTAGTGTCAGGCTCTCTCCTCTGTGTTGCTTCCATCACTTCCAACCTTGCACCCAATTCTCTCATTTCCCTTTCGACATCTTGATTGGCTACAGGCAGTTATGGTCATCTCCTAGGCGACATTGTGGTGACTGGTTCTCAGAAATAGAGTAAAACTTTGACTTCATTTTGGGCTACCTGAAAATGAAATCAGGCTATGATATCACTTGACGCAGACCCCCCTACTCTCCCTTGGGGCTGCGCGACCTCCCGGTCAAGGATATTAATCTCCTCAAGTTGGATTAGCTCCTCAAGAACTTGCTAGTCTCAACCAAATCAAGCACAGTTCATGTTATCACCTGAGGCACATGTTGTATGGTACGCGCCTCGCTCCAATTTGATCATATTTTTTCGTCCCTTGGATTTTCATGGTCATGATCCGGTCATTACTGATTTGTTCATCGATCGACAGTTGATAGTGATTGTGGGGCATTAATGTGCCCACTCTTTATCGGAGGGCTTAATCTCCACAATTAGGAAGGTTCTCTCCCAACTTGATCTAATCATTGTGGTTGATCCCCCGCCCTGACAAGATCAATGACATTGGTGAATTATGGGCCATGAACTAGCAATTTCGTTAACTTCACCTCCACCCTCCACAATGATTCCCCATCGTCAATTTTCATTCAGAGATCGACGGGTACCTGTGGGCCCTGCTTTCTTATCACTTTTTACAAATATCACACTAATGGGAGCTAGCTCCTTCTACTAGCCCTTCTTTGCATGTGACCCCTGGATGTGACACAAGACTTAACCTCTTGGTGCGTCGTGACTTCAGAACTTTTAACTGGGACCACATCATTGGTCTACGTTCCCCTTCACAACCAACGGTCAAGATATATTTTGGGACTCCGCACTTCAAGAGTTTGGGATGTTCTAGCCTTTGTTTTTCCCTGGAGTACTTCGTACTCAAAGTTCTGGATCAGGTTCTATGCGCCCACCCAAATCAATGAATCTAGTCCACTTCGGGACTTTGGCCTTTGGGAGTTTCAACCTCTCTGTCTTCACTTTCTCCTGGAGTTCATGATCTGTTGACACATGTCTCCCATAGATCGATGACCACAAAACACTTCGGCTATTCTAGCTTCGGGGGTTTCAAACTCTCTACCTTCGCTTTCTCCTGGAGTGTTTTCACCCGAAGTTCACGAATCTCTTCTGCATGTCCTTCTAGTTATGAAGGATACGATTCACTTCATCTATTCAGGCTTCGAGAGTTTTAACTCCTCCATACTCACCTTCTCTTGGAGTTCTTTTACCCAAAGTTGATGATCTATCGACATGTGTCCCCCTCATATCGACGACTGCAAACTGCTTCGTCTCTTTGAGCTTTGGAAGTTTCAACTCCTCCACACTCACTTTCTCTTGGACCACTTTCACCCAAATTCAACGATATGTCAATGCGTGTCCCCCACGGATCGACGACTGCAAATCGCTTTGTCTCTTCGGGCTTATGGAGTTTCAACTCCTCCACACTCACTTTCCCCTAGATTTTTTTCACCCAAAGTTGTAGATCTTACACCACCTATCCCTCTGGATGATGGATGGTCCATAACCTCTTCTGGAGTTCAGCGAATCCTTGCTCTTGTGTGCATAATGAGACTTAAATCTCATGCACTTTTCCTAGATACAATGATTTGGATCGATTCCACTTCCTCCTGGACAGATCTTGGTCGATACCTTGGTAAACCTTCAAGGCTTCACTCCCTTTGAATATTCCTCCCCAATATCTCTCTTGAGATTTTTTTCTTGAACCCTTTGACTCCTTAGATGGATACTTCGACACTTAGTCAAACTTTGAATCTTTGCACTCCTTGCAACAGATTCTTACGCAAGACTTAGCTTCTTGTGGGTGACTGTGCACACCTTGAAATAGTCCCTTTGCAATCCTTTGAAATGGAAGTTTCACGCTATCTCTTTTGAGCTTATGAGTTGAAATAGACTTTGTCAACACACTCCTTGCAGATTGTATGCACACATTGCATGAACTCAATGAAGAGAAATGACTGAAGCTTATCCAAATGCTTCATAGTTTCATATAATCAATAACATAACTCATTCATTCATGAAAACATAAAATAACAAGGAAACTGTAAACAGTAGCAACACCATGTGTTGGGTCAATATCCCTTTGTTATATTCATTCAAGTGTAAATGGATACATCTCTGAAAGAAAACAGCTTGCATTCAATAACAATTATCTCCTACTAATCGGTAGCCAACCCTATTTAGGCATACAATGCATCTACTTATACAAGAGGTCCTCTAGGGTTCCCTCCAACTACCTATATGATTGAAATAAAATCTTACAATTACTTAGTCCTATTACAATAAGCATTTGTGACAGACAATTTAAGGTGAATGTTCAAATCCACGCCAAAATAAAATAACAAAAGGATGATCTGATCTCTCCTAGTTTGACGCGATCGTTCAACCTCTGACCATTTAAAACTTCTCTGATCCATCATTTACTCAGAAGTTCTCTGAGATATTCTATCTTTCAAAATTTAAAATTTTACACAAAAGGTGAGCTAGGCATTGTGTTGTCATCCCATGTGGCTTTGTCGAGGATGCTCCTGCATCAAAAAAATTTCATTTATTTCCAGCTGATCTTCATGAGCTTTCTTCAACTTTTCATTATCATCTTTAAACAATTTTAATTCTACAATAAGGTTCCTCATTGTTTCCAATGCTTGGGTGGTTGAACTTCCCTCACTATGATGTTCTGGGTCTCTAGGAAGCTTTTGATTTTGGTTCCCCTTGGGTCTATATCCTTCTTCATATTGCACTGACATTTTCACAAGAGACAATTATTTTTGTTTGTAACAATAAATATTGTTTGTTATATTTTTCCTTCGGTAAAAGTAATTTCCTAGTGTTTCCCTGAGGTCCAAGTGTTGTAACCAACAATATTAATACCATATGTAATGTACCCCAAAATTTACTAAATAAAAAAAAAAATCGAAGGGGAAAAACTTATAGTCTAATAAATAAAAACTAATCATAAAAGAAGTGTATTGATCAGCCCATGAATATATCTTCCTATAAAAATTATACCATTTCTATAAGCATATAAGTTTTCCTCCACTAGACATAATTTAAATCCAAATTATGACTTATTTTTATAAACTATTACACTATTCCATAGTGTTTGAAGCATTGGTCCATAACTTATATTATTGTAAGCTATGATATGATTATATAGTACATTAAGGTAGTTCCATATTTTGAATTTTTATAAGCTATGAGATAAGATTACCAAGGTCCATAGTGTAAACGCGCTAGGATTACAAGAGTGCCTATTCAATCCTTTCCATTGTAACAAAACTATAATACAAACATTTAAACGCATACGATAACCCCATTAAATCATTATGTTAGCACTATACGCATGTGTTTAAAACCTCTATTCATTTGAACTATGTTACACACACACTACAGCTAGGTTAAAGTGGCTCTTTAAAGTAATAAGGTGGATTCCAAATCACACATATACTTTGGACGCTAAGGCTTGTTGGCATTTAAGGTAAGGCGGGTCCATTAATGGAGTAACTACCTACTCAGTACCATGTTCTCTGACACTCCAAAAAACCACCCAATGTGAGTTCTCCACTTCAATCAAATTCACATGGCAATGGGGGGGGTGGCATACTTTGTCATTCTTTATGTCATGGATGATCTGTTCGAGACACCATTACACTCCATCGAAATCGATATTTCTTTTCTTGTTTCACTAGTTTTCCCCGTTGTGTTGCTCCTTGTGATCGACTACCCTGATGGCATTTATCCCTGAGTGGGGATGTAGCCAGCAACATGTCGACGGGCTTTGTATGAAAATGTAAGAGCCTTTTACATGTTATGGAATATGTTTTGAGAGTTTATTTTGGTGCAAAGTATTTCTCTGTTGGGTTTTTCAACCCCATTTCTATATTACTCTTTTCTCTATTTAGGGTTGAACCCCATTTCTGGTGCTATGCTTGGCATTATTTTTTGCTTCCTTTACAGTTCAAAACCCAAGGATGAAACCCCCACTACAATGAATACTTGCGCTCACTTGTATAGTTATCTTTTAAGTTTTATCGTACCTCGTTTGGGTCTGCAGAGGCTATAGTAATGTCTTTGTAATGAATACAATGCAGGGTAAGGATTTTGTAAAAAAATGAAGAATGTTTTTTTTCTTTGAATATATGGTTTCCTTCTTAACCCTAATGAGAGTCAGCTACAAAAATGTCAAAGGAAAATCTACCAAACTTCTCGTCAATGTCATTAGTTGGGTTTTCTTATTATCCTTTTGTAATGGCCATGACTCTTGGCATTAGATGTATTCTTGTCTGTCCTATGAGAATGTCGATGGTATAACTCCATTAACATGTGTTCACTACCCTCTGTAATTGTTAAGATATATCTGGGTAATTTAGGGTAAGGGTATTGTCTACTCTTCCCAGAAGTGTTAATAGATTTATTCTCTTAAAATTAAAATCGTCTCTGAATGTGCACATTGTATTGTTTATAATTCCATGCATAAATGTTTCCATATAAATGGAACTTGAATCGAATACCATGTTTTCTATATAAAGAAGGGTCTACTTTTTAATTCTTCAGTGAATACTAAACCCTCCCTTAATCAAGGTATCTTCTTGTTGTAAGCACGATGAAAGGGTTTTCACAGAGGGTCTTCATGCGTTGTTACATTGTCATACATTAACAAATTAATTAGGTTTATAGGAATAAGAGTCATGTACACTCAAACCACAACCCTTTTGTTTATGTAAATTCTTCTCGGATTTTACTCTCTCGCTGCAATTATTCCTCTGTAAGGATTACTTATTATCCCTTTGTAATTATTTATCGGTATTTAATCTTCCCAATTTAGAATTTTTTTTGTGCATCATTATTGAATATTTGCCTCGGTTACGTTTATTGCTATATCTGTATTTTCTCCAATGAGTAATTCAATTATTCCAAATTGGAAATTATGTCTGTGTACTATGAAGAAAAACTATTGGTAGTTATGTCTCAAAACTCTTGCTAACTTTGTATTTAGTTTTATAATATTTCTTGGTAAATTACCTTCGTCATTTGGTTTTCTGTAATGAATTTAAATAAATTACTTCTATGTAATCCATTCTATGAATTACTATGTAATATAGATTATCTCGATGATTATGCTCTATCGTTTTAGGCTCTTTAAGAGATAAATCTACTTACTGTAGCTACCTCTCTAAAATTATTTATTACTATGTTTCTTCTCTTTGATTACATTTTGTAATTCCCTTTTAATTTCTCTAGGTATTTTATATTCTAAATATTTTAGAGAACATGTACAAGACTGACGAAGCAACAAAAATTTACTGATTTTTGTTTTTCTCTCTTTAAATCAAATTGAATTTGCACATATATATTCTTTTTATGATGGGTCCCTTTTTCTTGTGAGGAAACCCATCACACAAATTACGAGCCCGCTCCTCCTCCCAAGTCATGGATCTATTACTTTGCGAGAACATACTAATATAATCCAAAGATTCAATCGGGATCCAATATAAGTTACGTCTTCAACTTATTTTTATTATCTTATTATTTTAGTTAATTGAACTTTATTATCAATATTAACATTTTGTCTTGCTCCCTTGCAGGTTAAAACCATCATTTCAACCTTGTGAAAAGAGGCATCCTGAAAAACAAAGGTACTCAATGACCTATAGAATATATGATTATATTTTGTCATAGCATTATGAGACATGTTGTAACAAATGTCTCCCTATTCTATTATATAAAAGAATGTATTATGGACTTTTAATTCTTTTCAATCTATATTTCATCATGATCACATGAGCTTCGATATAGTATGTTTTCCACTTATTTTCCTTTATGTAGTATTATTTATATCTATATACATACTCATTATGTTGATATTTTTGGTAGCTGCAGGAGGTATTAACCTCCACGTGTAACCTTGATAAGACTAGAATATTTTGGGAAGCAAGAGAAATCCTAAAACCCTTGGACATAACCCTAGAAGACAAGTCGTCTAAAGAGAATAATTAATATTGAGTTCTAGCCTCCAGAAAGAGAAGTCGACCTAGAGAGCTAAGGTAGAGAAGTATAAATACAGGATTCCAGAGCTCATTTGGACACATACAGGTCGCAACTGTAGAAATTTAGTAAGTGTGCAAGTCTAGAGAGTAGTTGCAACTTGTATTTTCAGATTTAGGCTTGGAATTTCTCTTGGTTATGTTTTGGACTTTCTGCCTTTTGCACTCGCTCTGGAGATATGTGCGCTACATTGATTGGCTATTGGTTCTAGGGTTGCTTCCAGAATTATTCTCTTTATCAAGGTTAAGGTGCTCGGGGGTGGCTTTGACCTATGGTTGGGTGATAATATTGATATATTGTTTATGGTGAATCGATCAAACCTATTTTTCTAGCAGTTTATGGGCCCACACTATCTTTGGAAAGTCTAACCGCTTAAAGATAGATTGGGGGGATTTTTCTCAGTTATAGTTGCAGTTGCAGTCAAATTTTTTGTTGCAGCAATGAAACCCTAACCCTCTTGTTAAGGCACCTTAAGTGAATAGATTGACCTAATTTCTAGATATCCTACTGTGCCCTAAAATAGTGCACCTCCTTATACTCTCAACAATCTAAGACGTCAATTTTAAGTTCTTGGTCAAAGTCAAAGGTTGACCAAGTCAAATTCAAAGATTGA
Organism: Picea abies; assembly: GCA_900067695.1. Taxonomy (NCBI): domain Eukaryota; kingdom Viridiplantae; phylum Streptophyta; class Pinopsida; order Pinales; family Pinaceae; genus Picea; species Picea abies. Next base: position 6,913 of record CBVK0100543590.1, on the reverse strand, counting down.
CCAAGTAAAAACAATTATGATTTACTCTATGAAGTCAGAAAACAAGTTAGAAGGGGCTTCTAACTTCAGAGCATGGAAGACAAGGATTGACCTCATTCTTGCCAAGAATAAAGTGTTGGATATCATGAAAGGAAAGATCATGGAACCAAAATTTGAAGAAGGAAAATAGAAGGAACCTCATAACGTTGCAGCCATGGATAATTTCAAGTACAGTGACATCAATACCATGTATCATAGGGGACTCTATAAAATTCCACTTGATACCCTACATCTCTCATATTGAATCATATAAGAATATGTATGATGCCCTAACTAACCTTTTCTCAGTCAGAAACATTGGATAAGTAATGAGTCTGAATAATGAGTTCTGTGACATGAAAATGAATGATGATGACAACATAACATCATAGTTTGTAAGAATATATCAGTTAAACTACAAGTTATTGAAGAAATCATTTTAGAAAAGGAACTGGTAAATATAGTACTCAATGGCCTTCCCAAGACATGAGATGCATTTTCCACAAGCATGAACACAAGAAAGTAATATCCCACATTTGAATAACTTTGGACTTATTGTGCACAATAAGAATCAAGGATTAACAAAAAAGAGAAATCCCAAAGTAAAGATCAAGCCTTCACAACAAAGTTCAATAATTTCAGGAATAAGAATAAGTTTGGCTTAAGGAAGAAACAAAATCAAGAAAAGGATATCTCAAAAATACAATGCTTCAACCATCAAAGATATGGTCACTAAAAGAATCACTATCCTGAGTTAAAGAAAAGGAAGGAAACACAAAAAACATTAGTTGTCGAAGAAAAGGAATCCTCAAAGAAATCTAAAAGGATGAGGCAAACTTCTTCTTCTAAGTCAAGGTAACAATATTATTCAAAGTTCATGCACATACCATGTTTACATAGTTCATGTACATATCATGTATATATATTTCTTAGAAGATAAGATGTTCAAGGGAAACAATACCTATGGAAGAACAACAAGATATGGATTGCTATCATGATTAATACAAGTCAAGCAATACACATGATAAGATGAAGTACATTGACAATATTTTGTAACAATTATTGTGGAAGATATTATACAAGTAACAACTACCAGATAAGACGAAATCAGAATCAAACCTGAAGAGACCCAGAAGAATTCAAAACAGAAAGAAGTCAACAATCAAGAGGAAATTAGAAACAGACTTGTGACATTTTGCAAAACGCAATAAGGATGTAGACATAAGCATGGACTCTCTTAAAGGAAGGGAGTTGATTACAGAATTCCAAAAGAAGAGCATGCATTCATGTATGAAGTAAGGAGTAGGAGGGAGATAATCCTAAATGATATGATCCATTGAGGGTTATGAAGTATCTATCCAAGTTGTCATTGAAAATAGCAGCCATGATAAGCAACATGTGTTTAGTTTGACTTTAGAAGAAGTATTCTTCAAAAAGAATCCTTAAAGTATCCTTGGTTGTCCATCTACATCCATGATCCTATGATGAAAGGAAGAAGTTGGAATCTTTAGGGCATGGAATCTATAGAAGACTCCATGGACCCAAGAGCCAAAGAGAAACATGATGAAGAACATGAAGATTCCAAGAAAGAAAGAAAAACCAGAACAACCAGGTATTATACCAAGAATCATAAGACTACCAGCTTGGAGAAATGGAAGTTTACTTATGAATAGAAAAATTGTGATATTTAGAACTAGAGGTTCTTCCATAAGACTATGATGACAACTTGTTCCAGTAAATCAGATATACCTCTTGCAGTATCCATGGATTGAAATTCACATGTAAAATTATTTTCTTCCCAACAAAGAAAGTGATAAAGAAGCTTATACCAAGAGACCCATGCATGCAGATATAAGAAGACCTTGTATGGATTCAAACAACTTGATGTCGAGTATCTCATATACAACAAAAGTGTGGTGAAAACATTCTATGACATAAATAGTGTATCAGAATGGTCACTTAGAAGTCTGGGTTGATGGATTGCTAATCCATGGCAAACTCTCATGATGAAAAAAGAAGTGATACTTATATATGTTTCAATTTGAGATTTTCCATGATGTCATGAGATAGTAGGAAACAAAAGTACACGATTCGACCATGATATATTGTAAATATCAGAGCTATATGAATCCTTCAGACAAAACCAATGCTCCATGACAAACCAAAGTACATTGAGATCAAGCATTATATACTTCGTGATGAAGTCCGGAAGAAAGAAGTGGTTCTCCAATATATCTCCACAGATGAGAAGATAGCATATATTTTTCTAAATCCTCTGTCCAAGATGAAAAGTTTTCATACTTAAGAAACAAGTTGGGGCTTGTGGGGACGAATTCCTTATTGAAAAAGGAAGAGATTACTCCCAGGTTGGGAGAGAGAACTAATTTGTTATTAATTTATGAGAAATCATTTTTCAGTTTGAAAAATGGTCCAGGATGAGCAGTTCCTTTCCAGTTTAGAAAGTGGTTTGAGATTTCTGACGGACGTGCATTTTCCAGTTTGTAAAATGGTCCAAATTGGACAGTCATTTTCGTAATGAAAATGGTATGATAGATTGTTGATCTACCATACACGGTGATTCCCCTTGTGGACAATGTGGGGGAATAGTCTAGGATAGTCATTCTTCTTAGCAGTCACTATGAGTAGTGGTCAAGTAAAAATTGTCCGCCTTGCCACGCAGTGATTCTTTTGAAGTTCACAGTTGTGAGCAGTTTCGAAGAATGGTCTGTTTTGGAGGTTGGTGCAGGACAATATTTTCCATTAGGAAATGGTCTGAACGGTCATTCCCTAGGGAAGACTCATTCTATCTAGGTTGCACTATGATTAGTGATGGAGGAATGACTTAGTTAGGTGAATGGTCCAAGTTCAACAATTAGGGACATGAAATCCCTAGAGCAGACTCATTCTCTCTAGGTTTCACTATGATTAGTGTTGGAGGAATGGCCCAGTTAGGTGAATGGTCCACAGTCAGAAATCAGGGACAATTATTCTTCTATGCTAGAGAAGAATAGTCCAGATAACCCATGGATGATGTTTTACCTCTTGAGGGTAGATGGTCTTCCATATCTCACAAATGTGAGTGGAAGAATGGCCTAGATGACTCAGTTTGTATCATGATATTGTTATGCAGGTTGCTATCAGATGATATTATTACTTTGGAGATTGTATGTCTATGGACAACAGTTGTATGCCACTATGGTGGATGTGTTCCACTGGTTGTGACTATGTGTCACTGGTTAAATAGTCGTGTTTTACTTGGTGTGGTTGTGTACTACTATGGATAGCCACAGTTGTGTTCTATTGAATGGAATTGTTCTTATTGCCATTAAGACTATCACTAGTACTGGAAATGTTTACCAACTAGATGGATATTCATTGTGTTGGTGGAAAGATATTCTCTAGGTGGAAAATGTTCCAGGATAAGTATTCTTCTAGGATCCATGTCCAGATTAGAAGAATAGTCCTTGTAGCCCATGGTGTGGATTATAGCATCTGTTGGAACAATTATTCTTCTAGGACATATGTTCAGATTATAAGAATAGTTCTTGTATCACTCTGTGGAGTGAGTAACTTATTCAACATCATGCCTGATTACTTAGATGGAGTATGGATTTGAGAGATGATGTATTTTATGCTATTAGATGATACTGATAGTGATGATTGTGCTCGTGATTTAATCATGAGATAGCCTGTGTAGCTATGATGATGATATCGATTGAATGGTATCTTTGTGCTCAAGACCATTACTTTCAATACCTCCCTATCTAGGAGGGAGTGTTGATATTTTTGGTAGTTTTAGGAGGTATTAACCTCCACTTGTAACCTTGACAAGACTAGAATATTCTAGGAAGCAAGAGAAACCCTAAAATCCTTGGACATAAACCTAGAAGACAAGTCAGCTAAAGAGAATAATTAATATTGAGTTTATAGCCTCTAGAAGGAGTAGTCAGCCCAGACATCTAAGGTAGAGTAGTATAAATATAGAATGCCAGAGCTCATTTGGACCCACACATCTTGCAACTGCATAAATTTAGTGCGCACTGTAGAAATTTAGTAAGTGTGCGAGTCTGGAAAGTAGTTGCAGTTGCACCTATTGAAACTTGTATTTTTGGTTTTAGTCTTGGAATTTCTCTTGGTTATGGTTTGGAATTTATTCCTTGTGCACTATCTCTAGAGAGAGGTACGGTTCATTGATTGACTATTGGTTCTAGGGTTTCTTCCAGAATTATTCTCTCTGTCAAGGTTAAGGTGCTCGGGGGTGGCTTTGGCCTATGGTTAGGTGGAAATATTGCTATATTGTCTATGGTGAAACAAGCACACCTATTTTTCTTAAAAAATAGACATATAATACTTCAGCAAAACAATACTAAAAGGTATATTCTAAATAGTGTCAAGCCACAAATCTATTATGGCTATGAGGCCCACTTAAATAGATTATGATTTATAGATATAAATATAAAACACTCACCATACAACATCAACCATATAACACTGAAAAATGAAATTACATAGTTGAGATACATATTTGAATATTGATGTTGGGAACAAAAATGGAAAAACCACATTCCTCCCAACCATAGATACAAAAAAACCACAATCACTTGTCCTAATCACCCCTAGCCCGACCATGACACCATAAGGGAAAACTGAGTATCAATCCTTAGCCACTGTCTCCCTGAACAGTTCAGAAAGATTCTTTTCCTAACACCATATGTACTTATAACAAAAAAACAATTATTTTTCCCCAACATAATAAGTAGTGTCTTGCCTCCCACATATGTTGTATTTACCTCATGCCTAGGAATTTCTATTCCTTTCCCTCCTTGAGAAATTCACATCTTTACAAATCCATGATTTTTATGGGCTACTAGTGATAGAACTCAACTTATGACACTTGTAAAAATCAACAGTTAGCATAGGGGTAGACCCAGGGTTCAACTCTACAACAGTGCACCAACAAAACCCTAACTATCGGCCCTTTTGGCAACACCTGCGAAGAAGATGAATTCTCACCTGAGGTAGAGGTGGGGGTGGTTGTGGGACTCAAGTGTCTGCCAACTTAGCTGGGACATAGATATGTGTTTGTAATACTTAATAAAGTGCTTAGCACCGTCAGTTCATTAATATGTAATCACTATTAACTTCATTGAGACAACAGAGTTTCGTAGCATTCACATTAATCTACATTATTCAAGCACTTAACACATACAAATGGATTAGAATGAGCATATCAAGCACTAAGCATGAATATATAGATCAGATCTAACATTCTCACATATAATAAGCACCAAGCATGAATAGATCCATCTAAACATATCAGAGCACTTAGCATATAACATATGAACACATCAAGACAAAGCACTCAACACATAACACAGTGTTTACATGGTTCACCGCCACCCTAGGGATATGTCCACCAACTCTTCTTATTTATTGTCTTCGGTCAATCATTTACAAGCACAGAGCCTCAAAACCCTTACTCCGCACAGGACAAAATATCTGCACAGCTCGCTAGATCCTTCTTCCTTGCATTACAGCACAAAGCCTTCTATAGTCTCTCCCAGGGACTTTCACTCAGCTCTGCAAGTCTTACACCAAATGGACAAAGCCTTTATCACACCGATTCAACCCTTGGAACTTAGCCTACATCACATAGATTTCAATTTCACTACTTCTCTATATGTCCTAGAAATCTATATATACATACAAAATAGGCCTAAACATGGGTAAACCCATGGGCCAACATCCCATTCCCGTTACATATTCCCAAAAACCCAAAAAGGGGCCCAAAAAGGGGCCGAGATCCCATGATATCCTCTTTTTCTTGCGCTCCTTCTTCGACAGGATTTCAAAGTTCCAAAATAGGTCATTATGACCAAGAAATTCCCAAAACTTGGTCAAGGGCCAACAGGCCCCCAACACTCACTTGTGACTCATCCCGAGTCACTCTGGTTTGATCATTTCTACCTTGAAGGCCTCAAGCTTGGATCGAGCTGCTTCGACTTGCTGCTTTGTTGTGGCCTCTTGTTTAGTGAAATCATGGATCACTGCATCATTCACCGATCCTTCTAAGTGATGTTCTGTTGTGAGGACGACCTGTTCTAGTTATTCTCCTTGGCTCTCAACCTCTGTAAGCAACAGACATGCCTTATCTTGCATAGGTTGAAGTCATTGAGTGACTTCCATAACTTTTATTTGAAGCATATGGATCTATTGTTAAGTTGTACATTGTTCATGAGACCTCTTCATTCTGTCTACAGCTAACAAGGCCTTCAGTTACACCTGTAGTGTATCTGCATGTTGCTTCGCTTCTTGGAGTTGTGACTCCAGTGTCTGCAATTTCGGGTTTTCAGTGAGATTTTCATAGGTCTGGGTGCTACGGTTACTGAGCTGCTTGTAATCCAAGGAAAGATATTTTAGTTTGTCAACTGTGCTATGGGAAGATGCTTCTCTTTGGCTCCTTATCTCCTATGGGGTTTCAAGAACTTCATGGAGCTCTAATTCAGCGATGTGTTGTTGTAGCTTCTGGATTATCTCTTCCAGTTGTGCCACCTGTTGTGGAATGTGTTCCTTGTTCTGTAATTCGATGACTGTCACATAGTAAAGTTCTCTGTTGACCCTTTCCTTAACTTCAAGTTTCTCGGCGAGAAACTGTTCCTTGCTTTGTTGTAGCTCTACTTTTTCTTCATCCCATTTTGCTTGTAGAGAAAGCTTTTCTCATTTTGCAACACTTCCTTGCTCCTCAAGGTATTTCTATACTTGTGCTAAAGCCTGGGTGGCTTGTGCTATATCTCCCTTATCTCGTTGAAGGTGAGCTTCAAATCTATCAACAATGTGGTGTAATTAAGTAGGCTCATCACCTAGTTCTGGTGTTCCAACTGTCAGGGGCGCAGGT
>CBVK0100543589.1:0-17501 GCA_900067695.1 Picea abies | reverse complement strand
GCTTCGGGGGAAAAACAAGCGGTAGGACCTAGCGTTGATAATTGTCTAGTAGACCTGGGAGTATGTACTACTAGGTTGAAGGTATACATCATTGCTCTCGTGACGTATGACCTAATCATTGGAATGGATTGGTTAGAATCTCATCGAGTTATGGTAGATTGCTTCGCAAAAAGGGTGCTTTGTGTTGACGATGAAGAAAGGCCAGTAGAGATCCATGGTGTACGAAGAAAGGTGTCTCTACGTTGTATCTCAACTATGAAGGTTAAGTGGTGCATGAGGCAAGGGTGTCGACTTTATGTAGTGGAAGCAGTGAGTGAAAGGAAAGGACCCTCCTTGGATCAATACCCAATATTGTCAGAGTTTAAAGATGTTTTTCCGAACGAGTTACCAGGGTTACCTCTTCAGAGGGAGCTTGATTTTACTATTGAGCTAAAACCTGGTGCAGAACCAATTTCCAAGACTCCGTATAAGATGACAGCACCAAAACTTTGTGAGTTGCAGATGTAGTTGAAAGAGCTACTCGATTTAGGACTAATAAGGCCCAGTGTCTCACCTTGGGGTGCACCAATAATTTTTGTGAAGAAGAAGGATGGTTCCTTACGACTGTGCATAGATTACAGGGACTCGAAACCATGCTACAGTGAAAAATAGGTACCCAATGCCACGGATAGATGATCTCTTTGATCAGATGACAGGAGCAACGGTATTCTCAAAAATTGATTTGCGATCAAGGTATCACCAGTTAAGGATTAAGGAAGGCAATATTCCTAAAACTACCTTTTGAACTCGGTTTGGGCATTATGAGTTCGTTGTAGTAGCTTTTGGATTGACCAATGCACCAGCAATATTCATGAGCCTCATGAATGGTGTATTCCGGAAGTACTTAGACCGCTTTGTACAAGTCTTTTTAGATGATATCCTCATCTATTCCAAGAATGAAAGAGAACATGAGGACCACTTGCGAGTGGTGTTGTCTTGCCTTAGAGAGAACAAATTGTATGGGAAGTTGTCGAAGTGTTCCTTCTTCCAGAAAGAAATTCACTATTTAGGTCATATCATTTCCGATGAAGGAATCTCTGTGGACCCAGAAAAGGTAAAGGCCATTATGGAGTGGCTAGTGTCAAAAAATGCTCATGAGGTAAGAAACTTCATGGGGCTAGCAGGTTATTATCGGAGATTTGTGGAAGGGTTCTCTAAAATAGCGAAACCCATCACTACTTTGCAGCGCAAGGGGGTTAGGTATGAATGGACAAAAGAATGTGATAGTGCATTCATCGAGCTTAAAAGGTTACTAACTAGTGCACCAATTCTACGAGTGTCGGATATGGAAAAAGGACTTCACAGTCTGCATGGATGCCTCGAAACAAGGGTTGGGGGTCGTGCTAATGCAGGATGGAGGAGTGATAGCTTATGCGTCAAGGAAGTTGAAGAAACACGAAGAACTTTACACTACTCATGATTTAGAGTTGGCAGCTATAATGCTAGCTCTGAAACTTTGGAGGCACTATCTAGTAGGGCGAAACTTTGAGCTCAAAATAGACCATCAAAGTTTAAAACATCTCTTCACTCGAAGGGATCTGAATGTCAAGCAAAGGCGATGGAGTGAGTTTATGAGTGAGTACGATTTTGGTATTTCATACATCAAGGGAAAGGAAAATGTGGTCGCAGATGCCTTGAGCAGGAGACCACGTGTCTTCTCCTTGATACCCTTAAAAGTCAATCTAAGGGAACGTGTGTTGACGCAACTCCTTGGAGATAGTTGGTATTTAAAGGTTACTTCAAACCTCCAAAGTGGGAGGCAATTAGATCCAAATTATGAAGGATATAGTCTGGAAGCAAACGGACTATTAAGATATCGAGGAAGGATGTACATCCCCAAAGGTGGGGATATTCGAAGCATCATACTGAAGGAAGCCCATAGAGAACTTTATTGTGCGCATCCAGATGTGAAGAAAATGTACATAGACATGAGGAAGCTCTTCTTATGGGTAGGCATGAAGCGCAATGTAGTCCATTTCGTCGCCAAGTGCCTAGAGTGTCAACAAGTGAAAGTCGATCACCATCACCCGACAGGTTTCCTACAACCACATGATGTTCCTATGACCAAGTGGGAAGTCATTTCTATGGATTTTGTTGTGGGGTTGCCGCTCACATCTCATAGACACAATGTCATTCTTGTGATAGTTGATAAGTTAACCAAGAGTGCTCATTTTATTCCGGTTAGAGACACTTACGATGTCACTGATGTGGCACACGTGCTTGTAAGTGAGGTCATCCGTTTGCACGGGATACCTAAGAATATCATTTCAGATAGGGACTCTAGATTCACTTCTAGGTTTTGGACAAGTTTGCAGTCATCGTTGGGGACTCAGTTGAAATTAAGTACAACTTATCATCCTAAAATATATGGGAAAACCGAGAGAGTAAATCAGGTTATGGAAGACATGCTTAGGATGTACGTCATGGATAATCAAACCCATTGGGAGAAGTACCTACCTTTGGTATAGTTCGCTTACAATAACAGTTTTCATAGCTCCATCGAAATTCCACCCTACGAAGCTCTGTATGGAAGGCCATGCAGAACACCATTGAGTTGGGAAAGATTAGAATACCGAGTAACAGTTGGGCCATAATTGATTCAAGAGATGGAGGAACAGGTGATTCAGATTAGGCAGAGACTAAAGGAAGCATAGGATAGACAGAAAAGTTATGCGGATGCACACAGGACTGACCGAAGTTATAAAGTGGGAGACAAAGTTTTCATTCGTATCAGGCCTAATAAGAGTACCATACAGTTCAGAAAGGGGACAAAGTTGTCACCTCGATTGATAGGACCGTTTAGAATCCAAGAGAAAATTGAACTCGTTGCCTATCGTCTCGTACTGCCACCCCACTTGCATAAAACTCATAATGTTTTTCATGTATCTGTTCTACATCATTATGTTGTTGATAAATCACATAAACTAAATTGGAAGGAATGGCAGGTATCAGACGCGGGAACCCTCACGATAGAACCGTTATGCATATTGGACCGTAGATTCCGACAACTCAGGAACCATCTGGTAGACCAAGTTAAGGTCCAGTGGGACAAGTATAGTCCAGGATCTGCTACTTGGGAGGATGTCGACACATTACGACGAGATTATCCCTCACTTTTTTTACCACCTCGAGGATATGTTTCTCGAAGGTTGGGTGTATGTAACACCACCTTTTGATTTAGACAGCTAGGATTACCTAAGGCCTAATCATTTATTTTTTTATTCACAGTGAAACTATTAATGATACACTTGAACTTTTAAGATGTAGAACCCTGTATGAATGTTTAAATGTTATTTGAATGATGATGGATATGATGCGATCTACTATGTGAATGTAAATTCTATGAATGTTTAAATGTTATTTGAACGATGATGGATATGATGTGATCTACTATGTGAATGTAAATTCTATGAATGTTTAAATGTTATTGATGATGATGGATATGATGCGATATATTGTCTTAATGCGAATCCTATGAAGGTTTAAATGCTATTTGAATGATGTTGGATATGATGCAATCTATTATGTAAATGATAATTCTATGAATGGGTAACGTTAATTGAATTATGGGGATATTATGAGATCTATTTCTAACTTGAAAAATTTGATGTTAAAGTTGTTGGTACGTGGATACCGAATTGAAACTATGGTTGTATGCAATTACATGATGATAATGCATAGATATGTATGAGTTTGTGTTACAGACTAATCTGCAGGTCATTGGGCTAAGAAATAACCAAGGGATAATGATAATGAAAGTGGATGTCATGACCACTAACCGAGAAACAATATGGTATGAATCTTTGTATGTGAAATTATATTGGTTTGGATGCATTGCTATGATATGTGGACCAATGCAGGATTTCAAGTGGTGAGAGTGCCCAAAACTGAATAAATGATGACAAAACTTCCAACAACACGATGCCACTATATATTCCATTGTAGGGTGTGGACCCTAGTTTTGTTAGGAGGGGTGGAGGCATTTCCCACCGTGTATCCTCCGAAACCTGGAGCCATGGGAGGATGGTGTTAGCTCACACTCCCCTAGACATGTGATGATGACTGTTAGTTGCCTATTGGGGAAGCTTGGTCAAGATAGTGACACTTCCGCTTACGGGTTCTATTTGGAGTTAGGTCAATATAGTTGACGCTCCAAGATAGTCCAGCAGAGGAAGGATAGGAATGGAAGATGGAAGTAAGTTAGGGAGGAAGGATGAGTAGAAATAGTTGAGAGTGTATGGAGATTTGCCTTATGGTGGAATTTATTGTTTTTCCTTCTGAAAAGAAATGTGTATATATGAATATTCATAATTACATAACTAAACCACAGTTGTCTAAATAAAATTGTTGAGCTAGATTATTGTAATTAAGGGAATTCACAAACGTTTCATTGGTTTATTATCTTTTATAAAATGAATAGTCTTGTTGATTGGATTGGATGCATACATAAATTACTATAAGGGTGATAGTTATTGTTATTAGTACATGCATGAGACTTGTATGTACTAGCTACACATGCATTTCTTGTACATGTACACTAGTATGTATGAGTTTTCTTTGCTTACTTACTAATAATGTCGGTTATTTGATATGAATGTGTGAACCATGTGTCTTTTCCCTTGTATCATAAAATACTTTAACTTCGGGACGAAGTTTCTTGAAGGGTGGGTGTATGTAACAACCCTAAGTAATTAACCAATTGTCATGATTTAAATAATTGTTTAATGTATATTAGTTAATTAATTAACTAATTAATTTCATGATTAAATAATTGGTTAATGAATTTGAGTTTAATAAATTTTAATTTATTAGATGGAGACTTAATGTATCAAATGATGGAACCATTAAAGAGAAAGGGGATAAGGTGGTTGGCATTGAATGGAGGGATAAGGTGGGTGAGTCTTAATGAAAGGGGGAAGGCGGTGAATGAGAGAGGGGAAAAGGAGGATAAGAGAAAGGAAAAACACTCGAGAAGGGACTTTTTGATTTTTGGGGGCAGAGCATCATTTTGAGAGAGGAGAGGATTGTATTGTTGGTTTGGGGCTGGAGTAGCTTGCTGGAGGATGGTACTAGTTTTTGCTTGAGGAATTTGTTGTAGCTTGGTGGACTGAGACAGGGGGCACCTATTGCTGGGAGTTTTGGGCTCGGGGGCCAGGAATCCTTACAAAATCCTGGAGCTAGGGAGCAGGAGAGGCTCTGTTCCTAGCTGGCTAGGAGGTTAGTCGGTTTTGGGCAGAGCATTAGGCAGAGTTGGAGAACAACAATAGCATCAGTTAGAGGCATGTATTTTCATTATTATGTTGTGTTATGTGGTTTATTATCATGATGTTGAATATACTGAATATGTCGTTATTATGATGTTGCTCATAAATTTTAATTATGCTGAATAATGAATTGTAAAGATGTTAGGATAGCATTTCTCTAATTAAATTTATGTTTTATAAGGCTCTGTTGGAAGAGACCTTACATGTGCCAAAGGCTTTTATGGTATTCACACCATTTTTCTGTGTCCTTTTCATCTTCTCATTACCCTTCTTGTGTTCTGTCTTGGACTGGTTGTCCTGAGAGTGGCCATATTTGCTATGTCCCTTGTTGTGTGGGTTGGGGCCACCTTTTCCCTGCTTTGGCTGTGACGAGTTTGCAGATCCAAACTCTCGCCTCTTATGCTTAAATTTTTGTTCGATCTTGATAGCATATCTATAAGCCGTACCTAATGAGGCAATGCCAAGAAACTCCATTTATGTTTGAATGTATCTATGCAAACAGTCGTGGTATTTGAGCACCAGATGTCTGTCAGAGTCTTTGATACCCAATTTGTTGCACAGGGTATGGAAAATATTGGTGAAATTTGGTACTGTCTGGTCCCTTTCCTGACGCGTGGTGGTCTGTCTGGTGTACAAGGTAGTACTTTTATTTAATGGCATCCCAGAAGGAATCCCATGTAGGGGTGACCAAAAATATTGCAAATTCCTCTATGGCCCTTTGCTCAAAGTAAGTATCTCACCAGTTCTTAACATGGGGGACGACCTTGAGGAGTGCAAAAGTAATCTTTTCCCTATCGAAAAAAATTGTGGACAAAAAAATACCCTTCAACAAAGTTCAACCATTTATCTACAACATTTGCATCTATCAGTCCTTCAAATAATGGAATATCAAAATTTACCTGTACCTTGAAGGGGGTTGCATGGCCGCTTGATGAAGATACTTCTCTTGTGGGCAACCGCTGAAGGATCTATGCAAAGTTGTCCATCATTTCATTCCTTTGTTGCACAAGGGCTTCCTCAAGCAACATTTTAAAAGGATCTCTTTCTCCATCGTCTTTATTTTTGTCCTCCATGGGTTTTTGTTGGGCTCAACGTGACCGATCTTGCAAAGGCTCGATCGGTTCTAGTCCCAACTTCTTGTACCCAGATCTTGTCGGGGACATGCATGAAGAAAAATAAATGAAGAGTAGACCGCTCTGATACCACTGATCCAGATTTAGGAGTGGACCGAACTAATTAATAGACTGAATACAATAAACACAAAGATATGAATAACAACAAATATGTCCAGTGAACAATATCTTCTATTGAATAAATGAAATAGGCTAAAACTGTAAAACTGTAGAACTAAAACACTTGTTCGAATGGTGGTAGTTATCTCTGAGAAGAGATGTGGCTGCTACATGCATCCGTCTGAGAAGAATGAATTACAATAAGGCTCCAGAGGCATTTTTGATATTACTCATGAATTCCAAGTCCCAACTTCTTGTACCCAGATCTTGTCGGGGACATGCATGAAGAAAAACAAATGAAGAGCAGACCGCTCTGATCTCGCTGATTCAGATTTAGGAGTGGAACGAACCAATTAACATATTGAATACAATAAACACAAAGACATGGAGAACAACACAAATATCCACTGAACAATATCCTCTATTGAATAAATTAAATAGGTTGAAATTGTAAAACTGTAGAACTGAAACAACTTGCTCAAATGGAGGTAGTTTTCTCTGAGAAGAGATGTGGTTGCTACGCGCATATGTCTGAGTAGAATGATTACAATGAGGCTCCAGAGGCCTTTTTAACATTACTCATGAATTCCAAAACCCTAGACATCCAAAAACCTAACCCTAGGAGATGAAATGCCAAAAGTTATGTGGGCCCCTATGGGTAAGTTGGTACCTCAACTTCCCAGGGTCGTAACTTTTGCATACGACCTATGTTTTAGGAGCATGATAGCCCGTTGGAAAGGTCTTTTCGAGAACTATGCATTACGCCATCAAAATTTGACTCTGTCTACAGTTTGACTATGGTGAGCCAAAAAAACATTGTATAGGGCCCCAAAACAACCCTGGAAGTACATAAAGATGTGTTGACATGAAAAATTACAAAAAAAGCCAGTTGGATTAGGTGGGAGGCCACTAGTATCCACCTAGAAGATGTGTAGGGTTTCAGATAGCCCCGAAAGTGTAGAACCCACAATTACAAAGAAGTACAGAAGAATATGTTGAACTAAAAACTGCCAAGAGTAGCTAGTTGGAATAGGTGGGTGGCCACCAATATCCACCTGGATCATTGATGCATACCAATGAGAGCTTGGGCGAGTTGTGGCACAAGAGGATGGGGCATCTCCATCACATAGCTCTACCATTATTGAGGCAAACGGTCACTGGACCTCCAAACTTTAGTCTAGATCATCAGGGAGTGTGCATAGGTTGTGCGCTTGGAAAGAATGTCAAGGCACCTTTTCCTAGTTGCTAGACTCGATCCAAAGGTATATTGGATCTGATCCATTCAGACGTGGGAGGGCCTATGTTAGTAGATTCAGTGAAGGGCACATCTTACTATGTGACCTCCATTGATGACTTCTCCAGGAATACCTGGATCTACTTCATGAAGACCAAGGATGTGATATTTAGTCACTTATGGGCCTTTAAAGCTCAGGTGGACAATATGATAGGGAGGAAGATCAAGGCATTGCTGAAAAATAATGGGGGTGATTTCACCTCTATAGAGTTCAATGATTTATGCAAGGAGGCAGGAATCAAGAAGGAGAAGACAATGCCCTACAACCCACAACAGAATGCGGTGGCAGAGGGGAAGAATAAATTGATCATCAGTGCAGTAAAGGCCATGATCCATGATCAGAGCTTGCCTTTGTTTTTGTGGGAAAAGGCCTACAATACAGTTATGTATTTGTAGAATAGGAGCCCACAGAGGATAGTGGAGGATAAGACATAGGAGGAGGCCTTCACAACCAAGAGACCTGAAATAGGACATCTTCGGATTTTTGGTTGTCCATTCTATATCCACATTCCAGTGGAGAAGAGGACAAAGTTGTAGCCCTCAGGAGAGAGGGGCATCTTGGTGGGATACAACGAGGATTCAAAGGCTTACAGAGTCTTTGGGCCACCAAAGAGTATGCCCATATCCCTTCGCATAGTTGTTTCTATTGTAAACTTCCCTCACCAGTCCAACTGAGTAGGGCAACTCCTAATAAATAATTAGCATGATTTTTCTATGGGGCGGTTAACTAAATAAAAAGCAAAACAACGCTTGTCAGTGATAAATAAAGCAACAAGTCTCTTGTTGTTGTTGTAAACAAAAATTGCCTAGTCTGATAAAAGGGTGTCTCCATGCTAAAATACAATGAATGGTCACTTACTTCTCACTTCCAGTGTTCTTCTCTTTTCATTCTCTGCGTATTTGTATTTGTCGAGCATTTTATTTCTTGTGTACCATTCTATTATGTTGATGCATTTTAATTTTTACAGATAGAATTGTGAATCAATTGGTATCAGAGTTTGGATCCAAGCCAACTTCTGCTCAGCCACAAAATTTAGAAGAGAGGCCATTCGACATTTTTTTTTCTTTTTCTCAGAGACAAATGTCCTTCTTAGGACTTCCAGTATGCCCTCCTGAGGGTATCAGGTGCCTTCTCATTGTTCTCAGGAGTTCAATGATTCTTAGTGCAATATGGAATGACATATCGACATCCGTGGTGAATGAAAATTATGCCACTGTGAAGAGAATCGTATACAGAGGATTCTACATCAACTTCCATAGCTCCAACACTCATGCAACTCGATACGCGCCTCCAATTACCAAAGTTTATGGGATAAATGACTGACGAGAATGTCGATTCTTGGCTTCACAGTCTTTCCACACACTTTTGTACATGTCCTGATATGACATAAGGCATGAAGCTTCAGATTGTCGGTCTACAACTCGAGGGAATTGCACAAACATGGTGGGACACTCAGCTGGAGAATTATTCCTGGGTTATGGACAAAGGCGACCCGATTGAGACACAGAGACCACACATTACAACGTGGGATGGATTTTGCTAGGCTCTCAAAGAGTGCTTCTACCCACCGGGCTATCGCCAGAACCTCCTCGCCAGATGGTTGTAGATCTGAAAACTTACCATTCATTCTGTCCAGGGATACATCGACATCTTCTGCAAATTGCGCATCTAGATCCACATCACCGATCCAGAAGAGTAATTGATTGTCAAGTTCAATTTTGGCTTATTGCTAAGCATATGTCGTGAAGTAGATATGTTTGACAGTCCTTCCTTAGACAAATCTTTTCTTTGGGCCTTGGTCTTGGAATTAAGGTGGTACCTCGACTCTATTCTCCTTAAGCTCGAGCCAGATCATCCATTCTTGGTAATTCTCCTACTCTCCCAGCAGCTGGCCCACAGTCCTTCCCCACCTCATCCTGTAATGCGCCTTGGTGTTCTTTCCATAAGACCAATTCACACTCTTCTGCTGACTGTCACACACTTATGAATCTGTGCACCAACAAAACCTTGTTTTTCGAGATTGCTCCAACCGAATCCCTTGCAAATCTTGAAGTGGTTTCCTTTGACAACCCTATTGAAGTAGATCCATCCCTCATTTTAATGACCGATAATGAACCAGACACATATATTATTCCTCTCTTCACCCATAATTTCGAGATCAAACATGAATTGGCCACCCTCATTATGGACAATGGAAGCCATAAGAACCTCGTCTCACAGGACTTGGTACAACGCCTTCAACTACCCACTACTTCGCACCCAGCCCCATACCATCTTGGTTGGGTACAAAAGGGTGACCCTCGCCTCACAATTTCTAGGTGTTGTGTGATCACCTTCACCGTTGGTCTATTTCATGATAAAATCACATGTGATGTCTCCCCTCTGGATTGTACATACTTATTACTCGACCTTCCCTACCAATAGGCCCGACACGCTGCATACCATGCCAAATCCCACCAATATCATTTACAATTGGACGAGTGTACCTATGATCTCACATCATCTACTCCTAAACCCACTTCGTCCCTTACCGGCAAAGCAATAGTTAAGCAAGTTAATATCAATAAGTGTGTCTCCTTGTACTTAGTGTGCCCTATTAAACCTAATAATTTGTCCACTCCTACACCTCTGAACATGCTCCCCTTGCTCGACGAATTTGTCGGTGTATTCACACAGCCCATAGGATTACCCATCTCTCGCTCTATTGAGCATTACATTGACCTCATACCAAACACATCCTTACCCAAGGCCCCTTCCTACCACCTCGTGCCTAGAGAAGCCTCTGAAATTGAACGCCAAATTGGCCAACTTTTGGAATTTGGCCACATCAAGCCTTCATCATCGCCTTGTGCATCCCCTACCTTTATTATACCCAAGAAAGAAACTTCCAAGTGGCGCCTCGTAACTGAATACCGTGCCCTCAATAAAGCCCTGTTAAAAATTGATATTCCCTTCCTCGGATTGAGGATTTGTTGGACCACCTGTTATCACATGAGGTTGTCAAGGGTCGTATGTGATTGTTGTTAATACCTAAGTCTGTATCATTGCCCCATCTCTCTCTCTCTTTCATAGTCTAGGTCCCAAAATCTTTACCTCCAATTGGTAAAGTCGTTTTTCCCTCTTTGTTTAGCGACATGCTTTCCCTTGGTGTCTTACCTGAATAAGTCTCGGCCCGAAGCTTTCCTGTTTTTATCGAAGGATGAACACTTGTCACCATCTTTCTTTCAATTATCGGTCATCTTATTTTCTATTGATTGAGCTCACATCGGGTCGTCCAAGTCCTTTGTTTGTACAGTTAACAACCATGAGCACAAAGCACATCATTCAGAACAGTCCATTTCGGGCTTGAAACACAAGCAAGTAGACATGCTCGATTTTCAACGGCGGAGATCCCATGAATAGTTCAGATCAACGACTCTCAGGCGATCAAGATTTCAAAGTAGCGCAAGGATTAACGAAAAATCCCGAAGAGCCAAAGCCCAAAATCCCGAAGTAGATATCGGTAGTCCAAATCTAGAGGACACGTGAAGGCAGAACCCTCTCTTCGGAAGATTTACTTCGGAGGATTGTAAGAGTTGTGTGTTGAAAAGTCCCGAAGAGCCGAAGCCCGAACTCCTGGAGTAATTGTGAGTCATTGATCTTCGCAGTAGGAATCAGAGTCCATCCAAGAGTGACACGTGGCAACAAAAGTGGGGCTTTCCCAAATCGTAGATCGTGATCAGATCGACGGCTCGTGTATTTGGCATGTCAAAATTTACTCGAGGATTAGTGTCTAGGCAGAAGCCCTGGAGTTGCAGATCAAGCGCCACACGTCCATCTCCATCGTACAATCAATATTTACTTCAGGAATCCAGACTTCGAGAGTTTTATCTCCTCCCCTCTCGCTTCCATCCATAATGATTTCTCTCGAAGTCCACAGATCATTGCCGCGTGTGCATCCAAATCTAACGGTGGTAGTTTTCTTCGGGAATCCAAACTTCGGGAGTTTTATCTCCTCTCCTCTCGCTTTCATCTATAACGTTTTCTCTCGAAGTCCATAGATCGTTGTCGCGTGTCCATCCAAATCTAACGATGGTAGTTTGCTTCGGGAATCCGGACTTCGGGAGTTTTAGCTTCCTCGCTCCCGTCTTCATCCAGAGTGTTTTCTCCCGGAGTTAACAGATCCCTGCCGCATGTCCTCCCCAGATCGACGGTCGTCGCTCACTTCAGAGCTCCAGATCTACATGCATACCACCCCCAAGCTCTGAAGTGACCAAGTACGTGGCAACCATCAGTTCAGATATGTGGCACTCTCATCAGTCATGACACATGGCATCCATCTGGCGATGACACGTGGCACTCAGTCCATGTGCCTTTAGGCATATCATCCACTTGTTTCAAAGTGGCATGTGTCACCTCTCTTTTCATGACACGTCAGCATAGTGACGTCATACCACCACGTCAGATCATCCTCCGGGAAGTCTTCTTGTTCAGCGCCAAGTTAGCGCCATCTCCAACCATGGTTAGAATGACCCTAAAGTTGGCAGGCAGATAAACTTTAGCGATGGCGCTAAATTTAGCAGGTGTGCCTAGATCGCAGATCGCGACTAGATCAACAACCACTTTTCATTGCGGGGACACAACATGCTCGAACGATAAAATTCTTGAGCGGTCCCACAATTGAAACCATGGTATAGCGAAAGAGCTACGTGGCAGAAGGTGGTGAATTGCGGGCTCAAAAGCGGTGTGAATCCAAACCGCCTTCGACAGCCCTGCAATCACGTGCTTATAAACGTCAAATCCGAGAGCAACACGTGGCAACCCCCTAAGAATTAAGCCTCATCCCAATCCCGACGAAGGATCAATTAATGAAAAAGGAGTGGTGGTTGAAACCTCAACTCACTCTATAAATAGAAAGTATGGAGGGTCTGGCCGTGGAGACAGAGTTTTCAGACCGATGTACCACGATGGACGAGTTTTCCTACAGGCCCATGCTAAGATGAATTGCGTTTGACAGGAGGATACACACACAGTCTGATGGAAGAAGGTGCAGGCGAAAGGCTTTGAATGGAATGGCCAGATCACATCCCTGGTAGTGGTGGACTGATCTGAGTATAAATAGATCAGTTCAAGATTTTGTTAAGGTCGTCAACTGGTTGAGACGAGCTCCCTACTGTGTAATTTTGATGCCAGAACTGTTCTCTGGTTATGTATCAAATTTAATACTTTCGTATTAATAGAAGTCAACTTCTTTCATCTCTTTGTTTAAACTGTACTGAAACACTCGGGCATGGAGGATCTAATCGAGGGTTGTGGTTCTATTGTAATGTAGGTTTGATTACAGTGGTGTTGTGACCAGTTTTAGTTAGCTTCCTTGTTACCTTATTTCCCCTATACTGAAAGGCTCGGGCATGGAGGTTCCAGTCGAGTTGTTGTAGTTGCATGATAATGTAGGTTTGATATTTATGCTGCTCTGACATATTTCAGTGTTTGAAACTTGAGTTAAAGAGTACTCTTGAGCCTGAGTTTTTCTTCACCAAGCTGCTTGAAAGTCGGAGGCCCATAATAGTCTTGTTCACCTCTCTCACTAAGTCTTCCTTCTACTCACACTTAAACTCAAATCACTGACTGAAGTTAATGAGGACCTCACTTCCTTGTGCATTGCTTGTCCAATTTCTGTGATTAAAATCATTCTTGTACAGAGTTTTGTCCATTTGACTTCCACTCATAAAATCAACATCCACCAAAAATTTTGATGGGTACTGGGCTTATCCTCTTGCAATCTGAGGGTGACTCTCAGTGCTAACACCACCTACAAGGGACTTGCTTCTTCACTAAGATGGACTTGACATATGGGTATCATCAAGTTACTTCTCTATCTGAACAATACTATCTATTGCTTTTGAGATGGGATGGAGTATCCATAAGATGGATGTGAAGACAACCTTCCTCAACAGAGTCATTGAGGAATAAGTCTACATCAAGCAGCCACAAGGGTTTGAGGTTCATGACAGGGAGACACATGTGTGCAAGATGAAGAAAGTAGTGTATGGACTCAAACATGCACACAAAGCTTGGTACTTAAGGATTTGAAACTATTTGTAGGGCATGGGATTCACCAAGAGTGAGGTAGATACCAACCTATACTTGTTGGTTGGATCTCAGGGCCTCATCTTGGTGTTGTATGTTGATGATCTCATTCCGACAGGGGCAGAGAGGTTGATTGCAGGGTGCAAGTCAGGTTAGCGTTAGAATTCGAGATGAAGGATATCGAACCAATGCATTACTTTTTGGGACTTGAGGGTTGGCAACGACCGGGTGAGATCTTCCTTGGACAAGGGAAGTACACTCTTGAGATCCTAAAGAGATTCGGGATGGAGGGATGGAGCACAGCAGACTGATGGCCACTATGATGGTGACCAACTTGAGGAAGATTGATTCTTCAGATTCAGAGTTGGTAGATCCCATACAACACCGATAACTGATTGGTTTGTTGATGTACCTGGTCAACACTCGACCAGAGATCTGCTTTGTTGTTAACACCTTGAGCCAGTTCATGGAGGAGCTAAGGGAGGTTCATTGGGTGGAAGCAAAACACGTGCTCAGATACTTGCAGGGCACAATAGGATATGGGTTGCAGTACCTTGGTGGTGATGGTGTGAAGTTGCACGGGTACTCAGATTCAGATTGGAAGAGCACTTATGGGTGTTATTTCAATTCAAGGTTAGTAGTCATTTCCTGGTTCAGCAGGAAACAAACCTCAGTAGCATTGAGTTCATTCGAGACAGAGTACATGGCGACCAGTCTAGCTAGTTGTGAAACCATCTAGCTTCGCAAGCTACTCACTGGATTGTTTGGTGAAGAGCTTGAGCTGACCTTGATCCATTGTGATAACCAAAGTTGCATCAAACTCTTAGAGAATCCAATGTTTTATGACAAGTTGAAGCACATTAAGATCATATACCATTTCATCAAGGACAGGGTGCTGAAGGGAACAATCAAGTTTCAATATATTCCTACAGATGAGCAATTGACAGACATCTTCACCAAACCCTTGGTCAAGGGCAAATTTGTTTTCTTCAAAGACAAGCTTAGAGTGGTGAAGAATACTTTCCTTAGTAAAAGGGAGTGTTAAAGTTTATAGTTGAGACAAGTATTTCCACAAGTGTCCTAGTGTGGAAATCATCATTAATGTATCCTATGCTTTTTTAGAGTTCACTTAATTAATTAATTAATAAAATGGTATTTAATTAATAAAGTGACTTAAGTTAAGTCACTTAATGATTTAATTAAATGAGAGCCATTAATCTCAAGGTTAGATCATTGATATTAGGAATTTAGGGATTTAGGTCAAGTTCATGTTATAAAAAGAGGAAGAAGGTAAAGGACAATACACATTCATTATTCAGATAAAGTGAGTAATTGGGACAGAGAAAAAACAGAACAAAGGAGCACCAAAGCAGAGGTCTACGTACTAGTTCTTACAATACAGTCCGTACGTACAACGTCAAAGATCAGCCAGAACCGATTACTAGGTGCTGCTATTTTTGTCAGCTTTGCACTGATTTATAGTTTCTGTCTATGCCTTTTTCCCTGTTAAGTGAGCTCTTGTAAGTTCGGACCATTAAATTGAAAATTAATTCTGTACTGTGGTTTGCTTTTCTAGTTTCTGGTGCATGTAAAGAAGTAAATAATTCCAATGTAGTATATAGATTTCATTTCTTGCTCAGTTCGCTGATCTTAGAGAAATTTACAGCTCAGGACCAGTTTATTCTCGTTACTTGCTCAGTTCGCTGATCTTAGAGAAATTTACAGCTCAGGACCAGTTTATTCTCGTTAAGAGCGTGCGGAGGGGGAAGCGAAGGTGTGCGGAGGAGTAGAAGGAGAAGCCATGGCGGCCACTTTGCCTCAGCCCGAAGTGAAACTCTTCAATCGCTGGACCTTTGAGGACGTAGAGGTATTTTAATTTAAAATGCTGTTTCTTTCTCTATATTTTGGGTTTTAGCGTTTTATTAGGGTTCCAAGCTGAAGAGAGATAGTTTTCTTTTTTTCTTTTAATTTCTTCAAAGAACTAAGCTTCATTTTAAGAGAGGTCTTGTCCGTTTAGCCAGCCGCGAGGAATAAATCTCGATCCTCCCCTGTGCGATTGGAAGGGCACTTGAGTAAGCCACTGGATCATGAGGATTCCCAGGGGTTTTGCTAGCGGGGGGTTGGGTTTGATCCTGTACCATAGCTGAAGTGTTCCCGGTGGGGTTTGATCCCCATCATGTCCCGTGGTCGAACCCACGACAGGGCAGGGAGTGTGCGTCAAAACAGTGAAATCCCCTGGGAAGCAAACGCCAGAATTCAAGGCAAGTTCCATGCAGCGCCACTGTCGTGGACCATAAAATTACCTTAACCATAACTTTTGAAGTTAATTTGTTCTTTTTTGTGTAATTTTTTCTGTTGATTTGTGTTAGATTTTAGGGAAAATGTAAAACAGTGATATCTTTTCAAATTCTGTTCACTAATACAACTTTAAATCAGCACATTAAAGAAAGACATGAACAGATCTGAATATATGAAATTAAAATTCTGAATATAAACAAAAAGTTCTGAATGTAGAAAATAAACCCCAGCTTACCTCATAGCTAATGAAGAATGTACCTGTCACATGTGTGAATGTTGTCCTCTTTAATATGCTTAGAAAATCAGCTTAAAGTTCATGGATCAAACCTCTAGGGTTGTGATCTCTAAGATGAGAATTGGTAGACAGATTTGCCAAGGAGAGGACCACAAGCAAGGCTGGATCAAAACCCTTAAGTACTGTCCAAAACTAAGACTGTAATACCCTACAGCCATCACCACCTTCAAGCTAGGGAAGGTACCAGCAAAAGGGACAACAACCCCTTAAACAAAAGGGACATCCAACTCTACAAAAAAAGGGACAGCAACCCCTTCAACAAATGGGACAACAAACCCTTCAACAAAATGAGACAGCAACCCCTTCAATAAAATGGGACAGCAACCCTTCAACAAAAGGGACAGCAAACTCATCAACAAAAAGGGACAACGACCCTTCAACAAAAGGGACAGCAAACTCATCAACAAAAAGGGACAGCAATCCTTCAATAAATGGGACAGAAAAACCCTTAAACAACAAAAGTAAACAGCAAACCCTTCAAGAGGAAGGTAACAGCAAATGTAGGCAGCAAACCCTTCAACAGCTAAAGTAAACAGCAAACCCTTCAAGAGGAAGGCGACAGCAAATGAAGGCAGCAAACCCTTCGACAGCTAAAGTAAACAGCAAACCCTTCAAGAGGAAGGCAACAGCAAATGAAGGAGGAGAAGCCACCAGCAAAAAGGAACAACAAAGAAGTAGAGAAGCCACCGGAGCCTCAACATACTTAGAGGCAGCTTCAAAGAAGGGCCATGACACCTCTACACAGTCAAGGGGAGGTCTGCGGCTCCTTTACACAGTCACGACAGCCAAAGGGAGAGTCCAATAAGAGTCCAAACAAAAATGCCTCAGATCTGAAAATAAGAACCCTTAGAGAAGCCGTACCATCACCAAAGAAAGATAACCCGAGGTAGCCGCAGCAATAGAAGAGTGAGGAGTGAGTGTATATGTAAAAATGAGCGAGGGGGTAGGCTCTTATTTATAGCTTAGGTGGGTAGGTTAGGGTTTTCTAATTTAACCCTATCTTTAGGAT
>CBVK0100543588.1:0-17501 GCA_900067695.1 Picea abies | reverse complement strand
CTCTTCCGATCTCACATTGTTGATTTTATTGTCAGATGTTTGGAATTTCAAAAGGTAAAGGCTGAGCATAGAAACCCAGCTGGTTTGCTACAGCCACTACCCATTCCTGAGTGGAAATGGGAAGTTGTAACCATGGATTTCATTACCAAACTTCCCAGAACAAACAAACAACATGATTCTATCATGGTAGTGGTGGATAATCTTACTAAAGCTGCCCATTTTATTCCAGTTAAGCTCACTCACAAGGCAGTGAACATTTTTGATGTTTATATGAAAGAAATTGCTAGATTACATGGCATACCCAAGACAATTATATGAAAGAAATTGCTAGATTACATGGCATACCCAAGACAATTGTGTATGACAAAGATCCAAAATTTACCTCAAAATTTTGAAAGATATTATTTAATGGATTTGGAACAAACTTGAATTTTAGTACAACTTATCATCCAGAATCAGATGGTCAAACAGAGAGGGTAAATCAAGTGATTCAAGATATGTTGAGGATGTATGTGATGGATAAACCATCAAAATTATAAGACTACCTACACTTGGTAGAGTTTGTTTATAACAATGGGTACCAAGCATCTCTAAAGATGAGCTCATTTGAGGCACTTTATGGCAGAAAATGCAACACACCAGTAAATTGCGATAACCCAGTAGACAGAGAAATGGTTGGGCCATATTTTCTTAGGGAAATGGAGGAACAAATGATAAAAATAAAACAAAATTTAAAGGCTTCCCAAGACAGGAAGAAAAGCTATGTTGATAAGGGAAGAACTCACAAGGAATTTAAAGTGGGAGACCATGTATTCTTGAAAGTGAAGTCCAACAGAAGTTCCCTGAAATTGGGAAATTGTTCAAAGTTGTCAACTCGCTATTGTAGGTCGTTTGAAATCCTAGAGAGGATTGGTCCAGTAGCTTATATTATTGCATTGCTGCATCTATGTCTGTTCATAATGTATTCCATGTATCATTACTCAATAAATATATACCTGATGTTAATCATGTTATTGATTGAAATGTGATTCAGGTGGAGCAAGAAGGTGCTTTCCAAGTGAATCCAGTATGCATATTGGGTCGGAAAATCAAACATCTCCGGAACCAAGCCATAGGGCTTGTAAAGGTCCAATGGACTTGGTACAAACCTGAGGACGCTACGTGGGAGCATGAGGATGCAATGCGAGCAGAATACCCGCATATTTTTTAGGATTTTTGAAATTTTGTTGTATATGGGTACATGATGCTTTGAGGATAGTGCATAAATAAGGGGAGGGGATTGTAATATCCCTAGGCCACACCCAATCGTAATGTAGATAAAAACTTACTTAAGATGGTGAGCTATTTTGATATCATTTTTGTATGCACATTTCATAGCATAGTGCGCACTTGTACTGCACAGTAAAATGATGAAGTGTACACATTCTTTGATACCGCACGCAGCAAATTGAGTGCACGCGATTGTGAGGCCAGCAAACCTTTGTGTATATGCTATGTTTTATAGGCTGGTGAGCCAATTATTATAAGATAGGACGCTTATGTTTTGATTAGGTCGGAGATCCTAGATGTTAAAGGCCAGTGCATGTGTTTTTGTACATATCTCATAATTAATATAAAATACATCGTTGCGTGCAAACCGACCACGATAAAAGAGATGGGGGACTAAACTCCACTAGTTAGGGAAAGGGAGGGGCTAAGTTAAAGAAAGGGGCTAAGCTAGCGAGCTTAAGCCAAAAAAGAATATTTTATTAATATTTATTTAATATAAAGTATGGATAATTATTTTATCCTAAGTTCTAAAGTTGGGGACAAGTGGGTCAAAGTAGCTCCCAACATGACAAGTGTCAAGTTGGGGACATGCATACATATTGTTGGGACTCAGTTCATTTATGATCATCTTTGCCATCATTCTTCCCATAATTCCTTCCATCATTCAGTCATCTACTCAATCATCCATGAGCATGCACACACCGATTGAGCTATCTTTTGTATCTTCATGACTGTACTTGAACTTGGATCCATAGCCATTTTGTGTTGGTGTATTTGGTTAGCTTGGGAGATGGATTGAAGAAGCAGGTTGTCATGCTCGTGGGATATTGAAGAGGTGGGTTGTTAGGCCCGTGAGCAATTCTCTAGGTGAGAGAATTGTTGGGAATTGATTTTCAAAAGGTGCTAAACTGCAGCTACAGTGCTATGAGACTTCTTGTCCAGCCTGTTGCTGAAGCCCGAAAAGGAAGTGGGGCAGCCGAAGGAATGTTGAGTAGAGAAGGGGCACACTTCCTGGGCAGGACAGGCATGTGGGGAATGGGGGATTGTAGGTTGTTAGTTGAGTTGGCACCTGAGATAGAGTCTTTCCTGTTGTCTATGAGCCTTTAGCCTGGTTATGAATCCCTTTACCCGGGTGGAGTTTAGTCCCATCTCGGGGGTGACTCACTATTGAGAGTGATGAATAGTGTGGTCTAAAGTTTGGAGGTTCGTAGAAGGTCTGCACGCAATTGGTGACATTATTACCAAGATAAGTGTCAATTGTGTGATAAATTTACATGTTGCATTGTTATTTACGTGCTTATTTTATGGGTTATCATATGTGTGGTTATAACTATGTTTATTTTTATGGGTATTGTCTGTATATGATGCATGTATACGTTTATTGCTATTTCAGTGTGAATCTATGTATTTACAGATGTATTTGTATGTTTGTGTTTTATATATAATGCTTCCACAAGATTTCTGTGTGTATATATTTTAATTGTATGTAGTCCTTCAGAGAAATATTTATGTGGCATAGCTCAGTTGGATGTTGGGTATGTTACAGTATGTCCTGCAAAGAGAATAGTAAGATTTCTCTGGCGTAGTGTGGCCCAGCATGGATGGCCAGGGACATTACATAAGGGGGGTTTGTGCCTAAATCATCCACCTTATGCTACCTTGAACCCTAACACAATTTCAATTTTGAATTTAAAAAAAAAAATGAGTTAAGAGGAGTGGAGGAAACCAACTCATCAATCTAAGCCACAACTCCTAAATTTTAGCAAACTACCTCCCCTACATTCTTGGATCTAGGAAGAGAAGTTGTGTTTAAATTCTCCAGCCATTATGCATGGGGGAAATTCGAATGGGGTGGGGGGAGCTGTTAAAAAAGGAGGTGGAGAAGAGTTTTGAGAGGTTAGATATTGGAGGAAGAGAGACAAACCTATCATAGACCAACCAACCATGAATGCAAGCTGGTAGCCTTGAGAAGAATCCAAGAAAACATGGAAAACTCTGTTGAAACTTGAGACATGATCTATACCTTCTAAGCACACACTAAATAGCACAAGAGTGAGTAATTTATGTGGTATTGAACAACAGAGAAGGAAATGCTCATTGTGTTTTGTGGGGCAGGTATGTGGGTGCCATAGGACTAATTTGTCCTCAAGAAATCTGCATAGGAAATGATTGATTAGAGTCCAAATTTCAGACTTAACTATCCATGCTTCGCCTTGGTGGTATCATAGCTCGACTAGGGGGTTGCGTCCACTGTGGATTTGCCTACGGTTGGGTGGAAACAACTTGATCAGCCAGTGGTTTTCCTACAATCTTTGAATGGTAAGTATAATCTCCAATTTTGGGTTATCAATTGGTTTTGAAATGTTTGATAATGTTTTGTATGAATTTTGTCTCAAATCATTGAAAAGCTTATGTAAATGCATGTTATATAGAGTGAGATTGAAATCTCTCTGTTTGTGCATGCATGAAAATAATTTTGATAATTATAAATAAGATTGTTGATCTCATAAATGTTTTAGTAACATCTCCTTCTCACTTTGAAAACAGAAGGAGATAAACATGTTTGTTGCAAATTGATCCTATTTAAGGTTAATAATCAATGCTTTAATAATTTGCTCAAATTTTCTAAAAACCTAAGTCGCAAAACCTCGAGTCATGTTTTCAATCTGCTATGAAAGATCCCTCTTGTCAAAACTTTGTATCATTATTATAGTTTGAATGCTTGAAATATTTTAATACTCCAAGTCTTCATCATATGTGATAGGGATTTTGAACTCTACCTCTATCTTGAATTATACTTTGTTGAACAATTGAAGTTATTAAAACATCTCTAACTAAACCGATGAAATATGTTGTGAAGTGATATGGCTTCTAGGGTCATTGTCTCTCCAACTTAAGGATTGTTGAAGGAAATTACTTGTTGCAAAATATATTAGGGTTTCTTCTTGATTAAATAACACCCACCTTAATGCTCTAGATAGTCATCCAAGTGGTTAAATGATTCATGGAGTTTGATTCTTGGGGGAAACATTTGGGACATGCTTTGAAATCTGACACATTTTGTCTTCCCTTTAAAATCACTATGGACACATTGGGTCGCTCACTATTTAACCATGTTTTAAATTACTGGTAACTTTCCTTTTTTTTTAACATGTTGGTTTTGTCATCTAACGTGGTTTTTTCATAGAGAAAGAAAAAGAAAGAGAACACATCATGGAATATGAACGACATATTCCAAACACTAAAAATCATGAGAGGAGAGAGACTCCTCCAGACATGGTAGAGACTGTGAGGAGTATGAAAGTAGATAATGAGAATCTTATCAAAGCCCAAGAAGAATAGAGGGAACTGAATGTTGTTTGGTTACAAAGCTTGACTAAGATTCATAAAAACATGCAACAAGGTCAGATATCAAGTAACACAGGTAAAATTACTTTGAGGAAGAGGTCTCTTAGCATAAAAAAATTAGACCTCTAGTGATGATATTGTTACAATAAAAAATTATTCAAGTCAGAATACAACTACTTCTGATAAATCCATCATTAATGGGTCCAAATCTTCTTCTAGGCACAAGAAGAAAAATAAAATTTCCAAAGACTACTTATAGGGGGAGTTTTGAAAGATAAAACCACCTACCTTTAATGGTGAGGTGAAGTCTGGTGAGGAATTCGAGGCATGGCTTCTTGGTATGAGAAAGTATTTTCAGGTGCATGATTATTCTGGCAACATGAAAGACATAGTGGTTGTTTACAAATTGAATGACATAGAATATATAAGGTGGGAGGATCTCAAGAATGTAAAGGAACTTAGTGAAAAGAAAACCACTTGGAAACTATTTAAAAAGTACTCCTATCAA
Organism: Picea abies; assembly: GCA_900067695.1. Classification (NCBI taxonomy): domain Eukaryota; kingdom Viridiplantae; phylum Streptophyta; class Pinopsida; order Pinales; family Pinaceae; genus Picea; species Picea abies. The sequence continues at coordinate 12,376 of CBVK0100543588.1, read as the reverse complement.
AAGTATTTATCAGAGAGGTATTATGATGGAAAAATCAAGGAATTTCATGAAATGAAACTGGGTCAATTAACTATGGATGACTATGCAAGCAAATTCTTGGAACTTCTAAGGTATGTTCCATATATCAAAGATGAAAAAGTAAAAGATTCAACATTTCCTTAGTGGATTGCATCAATCATACAGAGACAAGATTGAGTTTGATGAGCCTAAGACTCTTGATGATACAATAGGAAAAGGTAAGTATTGTTACGAGCAAAGTAAGAACAAACTAGAATTTAGCAAGATGTGGAAGGAAAAGTTTGAGCAGAGGAAGAAATGATCTAAGCCTTCACGGTTTAAGAATCAATCGAGAATTTTTAAACCAAACCATCCAGCATGAAGCAACATTCAACAAAATTTTCCATCTTAAAGTGGAAACAAACCAACAGAGTCAATAGTAGGAAAGCCAAGGAAGCCATGGAAAGGGCCTCTCAAGTGTTGGGGATGCAGAGAAGAGCATATGCTTAGGTATTGTCCTCATGGGAAGGAAACTAAGAAGACTACCTATATTATACAAGAAGTTGCAACAGTGAATTTTGTAGCAAATACTATTTCAAAAAATTATGTTGCATTAGAGGATCGACAGGCAAACCACCAGGAATCAGTGGTGGAAGTTGATGGTAAGATTGTTAAGAAAGATATTTATATTCTAATTGATCTTAGATCTAGTCATAGCTACATTACTCCTAATATTGTTTATACATGCATTGTTTAGAAAAATAAACATGAGAAATCTTGGTTAATTCAGTTGGATATAGGGGTAAAGAGAAAGGTTAGTGAATTAATAGAATAATGCCCAGTGGAAATGAGCGGACTGCTTACAAGGGTGAATCTGAATATTTTACCTTTGGGTGATGCCTTAATTGACATGGATTGGCTGAAAACACATAAAGTGAAGTTGGACTACTACAATAAGACCTTTGAATGCATATATGATGAAGGGAATCCAAGTTTAGTGAAAGGCACTTCAAGAACCCTTTCTATAAGAAATATTCCATTTTTACTGAGTTAAAAATGAGTGTTGGAAAAGGTTGCATGCTATATGCAGTTCAAGTATTGGATTCAACAGATAACAAAGAGTCAAATATTCAAGACTATCCAAACTCCAAGAATTTAAGGATGTCTTTCGAGAAGAGATATTGGGTCTACCTCCAAAAAGAGATATTGAGTTCTCAATTGATCTCTTTCCTAGTTCTGCACCTATATCAAGAGCTCCGTACAAAATGAGTACACTTGAACCAATGGAACTAAAGATGAAAATATAGGATTTGTTAGACAAAGGGTATATCATACCAAGTATGCCTCCTTGGGGAGCACATGTATTGTTTGTGAAGAAGAAAGATGGTACTCTTAGACTAGGCATTGACTACAGGAAATTGAACAAAGTGAAAGTGAAAAACAAGTACCATTTGCCCCGAATTGATGATTTATTTGATCAGGTACAACGAACAATTTTTCTTTCTAAGATTGACTTGAGATCAAGGTATCATCAAGTCAGAATTAAAGATGAGAATATTCATAAGACAACTTTTAGAACAAGATACGGTCATTATGAGTTCATGGTGATACCATTTGGACTTACTAATGCACGAGTTACATTAATGTGTCTCATGAACATAGTTTTCAACAATATTTGGATAATTTTGTACTGGTCTTTATCAATGACATACTTATCTACTCAAAATCAGAGTAAGAACATGAGGAGAATCTCATATTGGTGTTGCAGAAACAAAGAGAACATCAATTGTATGCCAAGTTTAGTAAATGTGATTTCTATCAAAGGCATATATAGTATTTGGGACACATCGTATCAGATAAGGAATATCACTTGATCCAGAAAAGATCAAGGCCATTATGAACTGGCCCACTCCAAAGAACTTGATAGATATAAGGTCATTTATGGGACTGGTGTTATAATATGAAAGATGTGTGTTCATTTTACCATTGACAATACCCTTGTCACCCAACCATAGGCCGAATCCACCCTCTGAGCACCTTAACCTTGATAGATCATTCCGGAAGAAAACCCTAGGCTAGATAGCCAAACAAAGGGTAGTGCACCTTTCCCCAAGGATATCGCATCAACAAAGACTGATCAGATGTTCCAAACCCTAGCCAAGAGATAGTCCAAGCCAAAATGTAACTGATAGCTGCAGCAGCTGCACCGGCAACTCTCCTCAAACCTGTGCACAAGACTGGGCACTGCAGTGCACCCCTGTTGCTGCTCTGCAATTCTGAGACTATGACAAATGAGAGACTGGCGCCCTGTATTTATAGTATTCTTGGCTAACTGCTTGGGCCGACTTCTTATTCTGGGTATCCGTCTGTTCAGTATATTATTATTTCTTCTAGCTGACTTCTTCTCTTGGAGGCTAATAACTTAATATAAATTATCTTCTTGAGCTGACAAGTCTTCTAGGGTTATTAGCCAACTCATTAGGGTTTATTCTTGCTTCCCGGAGTATTCTATTCTCATCAGGTTCACACGTGGAAGTAAATACCTCCCACAGCTACCATAATATCAACACTTCTTCCTAGCTAGGGAGGTATTACAGGTAATGGTCTTGAGCACAAAACATACCATTCACCCAGTAGCACCAACATAGATATATAAACTAGATCATGACTAGATCATGAGCACCATCATCATCATCCACTGCATCATCTCTCGAAACCATACTCTATCTGAGTAATTAGACATGATGCTCACTCCATAGAGTGATACAAGAACCATTCTTCTAATCTAGAAGAGTAAATGTTCTGAACCATTTTCTGTCTGGAAAATCTCTGTTCATCATTCATCTGGCTGATAATTATTTATAATAAACTGCTTGATAGTCTTCAAGGCAATCAAAACAAAATAGAACACAACTGTGTCTATCCATAGTAGTACATAACTACAATCCAGTGGTACACTACCACACCAAGTAGAAAACAAGTACGTGATCAGTAACGTATAGTCACGAACAGTGGAACACATCCACCACAGTAGTATACATCTATTGTCATACAATCTTCATAATAATCATCTGATATCAACCTGCACAGAAACAATATTATGATATAAACTGAATTATCTGGGCCAATCTTTCACTCACGTTTGTGAGATATGAAAGAATATATGCCCTCAGAGTAGAACAATGAGATATCTGGACTATTCTTCTCAAGCAAGGAAGAATAACTGTCATGTCTTTTGAACCTAGACCATTCCCCACCCTGGGCCATTCTTGCTACACTAATCAAAGTTCACCCTAGAGAGAATGTATAAACCCTAAGGAATGCATGTCCCTGATTGTTGAGCCTAGACCATTTCCCACCCTGGGCCATTCCTCCTACACTAATCAAAGTGCACCCTGGAGAGAATGTATAAACCCTAAGGAATGACTGTCTGGACTAGTTCCTCTGTTAACCACAAGAGGAAAATATTTTCATGTATCAACCTCCAAAACAAACCATTCCTCATGTTAACCACAATAAGAAATCATTGTTCGGCGAGGCAGGCCAGTCTTCTTGAGTAACCCTAAAAAAGAGATATTTCCCTAGACCACTCCCCATGTTAACCACAATGGGAAGTCGTTGTCTATGATACATCAACAATCTAGACCATTTCCCATGTTAACCACAATGGGAAATCGTTGTTCGTCAGAAATCTCAATCCACTTTCTGAACAGGAAAGAATCTATCCAAGTTGGATTATTTTTCAATGAATGTTTTCAATAATATTTTAGTGCTCCCTCCATCTCTTCCTTTTTCAATAAGGAAGTTGTCTCCAAAAGCTCCAATTAGAGTATGCAAACTCTTTCATATTGGATAGAAGCCTTACCAAAATGTTTGCTTATCTGCTCATCTGTGGAGATATGTATTGGAGAACCACTTTCTCCTTTATGGACTTCATCACGGATAATGTAATGCTTGATTTCAAAAGTACTTTAGTTTGGAACACTGATTTAATGTGAAGGCTTCATGTAGCTCTGAACAATAGAGTATATCATTGTTGGAAAACTGGAACATATCCATGTGGCACTTCTTCTATCATCATGAGATCTGATCTACTACCGAGTAGTCATCTTGATGTTATAGGGAATCTTCACCACGCTTCTATTGTGCACTTGAGGTTCTCCACCAAGTTATCTTCTTTTATCTGCATACAAGAGTCTCTTTTTGGTATGCCTCAAAGTCTTGAGATTGCTCTTCATACGCTCTTTATTCAATTTCTCTGGAGAACATTCTTTGCATTCATCTAATGTAGAACTCCAACTCATGGATGTTGCGGATGATATAATGACTCATGTAGATATAAGTCTAGTTTACTGGAACAAGCAATCATCATAGTCTTCTCCCTCCATCTGGGAGAACCTCTAGTTCTAGATCTCGCAATGCTTTCATTCATGAGTCTTCGATACATTGTTCTTCATGACAAATTTCAGTTCCTCTGCTTGATTGCTTTTATTGATTTTATATTAGGCTGACAATCTTATGATTCTTGATACAATGACTAGTTGTTCTGGCTTCTCTTTCTTTCTTGGAATCTTCATGTTCTTCCTCGTGTTTAGCTCTTGGGACCATGGAGTAGATTCCATTTATTTCTTTCATCATAGGATCACGGATGTGGATGGAAAACCAGGAATACATAGAGGCTTTTCTTCGAAGAAGTCTTCTTCTGCGGTTGAACTGAACACGTATTGTCTTTCATGGCTGCTATCATGGATATATGCTTCATCATCTTCAATGGATCATAGGATGAGCTCCCTCCTAATACTTGCTTCATGTATGAGTGCATATAATCGACTCCCTCCGTCTGATAGAGTCCATGCTTCTGTCTGCATCCTTATTGTCTTTTGCAATATATAATTGGCTCTCTCTGTCTAATAGAGTCCATGCTTTCGTCTTGTTGTCTTCTACAAAACATCATAAGTCTTTCTCTAATTTTCTCTTGATTGTTGACTTCTTTTTGTCTATGCTTCTTCTAGGTCTCTTCATGATTGATTCGGCTTATCTTGCAATAGCTTCCACATGATTGGTTTGATGTATTTCATTCTTTCATGTACTATCTAATGATATCATTCCTTATATTTTTGTTCTTCCATCAGTATTTCTCTTCTTGGAACACATTATCTTCCAGGAGATAGATATACAAGATATGTACAGAGACGATGCAAACAAGATATGTACAAGAACTAAGAAGAATTTTGTTACCTTTAGAAGAATAAGTCTCTTCCATCCTGTTTAGTCTTCTTTGTAAGTTCCTTTTTCTTCAGCAAATGATGCTTCATGTTTATCCTTCCTTTTCTTTAGCTCGGGACAATGATTTTTGTAGTGACCATACTTTCGATAGTTGAAGCATTGTACTTTTGAAATGTCTTTCTCTTGATTTGGCTTCCTCCTTGAACCAAACTTCCTTTTGTTCCTGAAGTTCTTGAATCTTGTTGTGAAGGCTTGATCATCGTACTTCTTTTGGGGTTTCTCTTTTGCACTGATCCTTGATTCTTCTTGAGCACAACAAGTCCAAAGTTCTTCAAATGTCAGATACTCCTTTCTTCTATTCATGCTTGTAGTAAATGCATCCCACGTCTTTGGAATACCATTGAGTACTATGTTTACCAACTCCTTTTCTGAGATGATCTCTTCAATAGCTTGTAGTTGATCTCTTAACTGAGAAATTCTCACAAAGTATGATGTTATGTTGTCATCATCATTCATCTTCATGTCACGGAGTTCATTCTTCAGACTTATTACTTGTCCAATGTTTCTGACTGAGAAGAGGTTTGTTAGGGCATCGTACATCTTCTTCGATGATTCAAGATGAGAGATGTAGGGTATCAAGTGGTCTTTTATGGAATCCACTATGATATGCATGGCATTGATGTCAACATCTTTGACAGAGAATCATTCCGGAAGAAAACCCTAGGCTAGATAGCCAAACATTGAAGGGTAGTGCACCTTTCCCAAAGGATAGCGCATCAACAAATACTAATCAGATGTTCCAAACCCTAGCTAAGAGATAGTCTAAGCCAAAACATAATTGATAGCTACAGTAGTTGCACCGGCAGCTCTCCAAAAACCTGCGCACAAGACTGGGCACTACAATGTGCACCTGTTGTTGCTCTGCAATTGTGAGACAGTGACAAATGAGAGACTGGCACCCCGTATTTATAGTATTCATGGCTAACTGCCTGGGCTGACTTCTTATTCTAGGTATCTTTTTGTTCAGTATATTATTATTTCTTCTGGCCGACTTCTTCTCTTGGAGGCTAATAACCTAATATAAATTATCTTCTTAAGACGACAAGTCTTCTAGGGTTATTAGCCAACTCATTAGGGTTTCTTCTTGCTTCCCGGGGTATTCTATTCTCGTCAGGTTCACACGTGGAGGTAAATACCTCCCACATCTACCATAATATCAACAACTAGAAGGATACTACAGAAGATTCATATAGGGGTTTTCAAAAATTGACCATCCCATAACCTCTTTACAAAATAAAGTAGTAAAGTTTGTGTGCTCTAATAAATGTGAAGAAATATTTCAACTGATGAAGCATCTACTAACTAGTGCACCAATACTAAATATCATTGACCCAACCAAATACTTCATAGTGTGTACAAATGCATGTAAAGAAGGAATGGGTGGAGTTCTTATGCAAGATAATCACATGGTAAGTTATGAATCTAGGAAATTGAAGGAGTATGAAAGGAACTATGTTACCCATGACCTCGAACTTGCAACCATAACACATGCACTGAATATGTGGTGACACTACTTGATGGGTAGAAAATTTGTTTTGTTGGCAGACCATAGTGGGTTAAAGCATATTTTCGATCAACCTCACTTCAATGTTAGACAATATAGATGGTTAGCATTCATCAACGAGTATGATTTTGAAATAAGACACATAAAGGGAAAAGAGAACAAGGTATCAGAAGTATGTAGGTTGTACACTTGGAAACTATTGACACTTGCGAATCTTATCAGAAGTCCAAGATAAAAGAGGCCTTGGATAAGGATGAGTACTTTCTACAAGCAAAGGAAGGCCTACAACAAGAGCCACCAAACCAAACATTTGATGTCTATCAGATAAATGAAGAAGGATTGATGATCTATAAGGACATATTGTACATCCCTAGTGCAGAGGAGCTAAAGACTTATCTTATATGAAATGCACAAGAAACCTTACTCATGACATCCAGGTTACCAAAAAATGATTTTTGCAAAAGGAAACAATATTTTTTTCCTGGAATGAAAAATGAAATTGTTGACTATATTGCAATATGCTTGGAATGCCAATAGGTTAAAGAAGAACATAGACATCCAACAATATTGTTACAACCTTTACCCATTCCTGAATGGAAATGGGAAGTTATCAACATGGAATTTATCACAAGATTGTCGAAGACAGTGAAACAACATGATGTCATCATGGTTGTAGTGGAGAGATTGAGCAAGGCTGCTCACTTTATTCCTATAAAGTCCACATTTAAATAAGTCAATGTTGTAGAGATTTTCATGAAATAAATCTTCATATTGCATGGAATACCTACCACAATTATATTTGACAGAGATTCAAAGTTTAGATCAAGGTTTTGGAAAGGACTATTCGAAGGCTTGGGCACACAATTAAATTTCAACATTTCCTATCATATACATTCAGATGGTAAAATAAAGAGGAAAAACCAAATATTGGAAGATATGCTTCACATGTATATCATGAATAAACCGAGTAAATGGGAAGAGTATTTGCATTTGGTATAATTTTTCTACAATAATGGTTACCAAACATCTTTAAAGATGAGTCCTTTTGAGGCACTATATGGAAGAAGGTGTAATACACCTGTAAGTTGGGACAACTCAGTAAATAGAATCACACTTTGACCATAAATGTTGAAAGACATGGAACAAGAATTCATCAATATCAAACATAACTTGAAGACAACCCAAGACATACATAAGAGTTACACAAACAAAAACTAGGCTCATAAAGAATTCAGAATCAGTAAGCATATGTATCTTAAAGTGAAACCACAAAAGAGTTCATTGAAGCTTGGATCCCCTGCCAAACTTGCACCTAGATATTGTGGACCATTCAAAATTTTGGAAAGGATGGGACCAATAGCTTATAAGCTTTATTTACCTGCTAATATTAAAACACATAATGTTTTTCATGTATATTTCTTTAAAAAATAGGTACATTATTATAATCATGTTATTTATTGGAACGTATCCAGGTGGAACTAGAGGGAGAGTTCCAGCCAGATTCCATGTGCATACTAGATAGGAAAGTCACAATGCTCTAAAACCGAGCCATTGCTCGGGTAAAAGTGCATTGGAATCACTTTGGACCAAATGAGGCCAACTGGGAGATGAAGGATGCCATGAGAAAGGCATATCCATCCCTACTTTCACAATTATAGACATTGTTACTATAAAGAACAATGAGGACGGTGTTATTTCAAGGGGGAGGGAATGTAATATTCCAAATTTTACTCTTGGAATGATTTGTAATTAAATTGCTTAAATACCTTGCATGGATAATTTATAATTTTTCTACATTGACACCATATCATGGTGCTATGAATATTGTACATCTTTTTGTTTTGCAGTTAATAAAGAAGAATTCCAAAATCAAGTAATCTTGAGCACCTATAGGGGCTATGATACCACAAGATGCAAAATGTGAGGGGGTCTAAAGGGGGCTTATGCCTAAATCATATACCTTATGCTACCTTGAACCCTCACCCAATTTCAATTTTGAATTTCAAAAAAAAAATGAGTTAAGAGGAATGGAGGAAACCAACTCCTTAATCTAAGCCACGACTCCTAAATTTTAGCAAAGTATCTCCCCTACATTCTTGGATCTAGGAAGAGAAGTTGTGTTTGAATTCTCTAGCCATTATGCATGAAGGAAACTCCAATGGGGTGAGGGCAGCTATTAGAAAAGGAGGTGGATAAGAGTTTTTAGAGGTTAGACATTAGAGGAAGAGATCCAAACCCATCATAGACCAACCAACCATGAATGTAAGTTGGTAGCCTTAAGAAGAAGCCAAAAAAACATGGAAAACTATGTTGAAACTTAAGACATGGTCTGGACCTTCTGTGCACACACTGAATAACACAAAAGTGAGTTATTTATGAGGTATTGAACAACAAAGAAAGAACTACTCATTGTTTTGTGTGGGGTAGTTATGTGGGTAACATAGAATTAATTCGTCCTCGAGAAATTTGGAGTGGAAAAAATTGATTAGAGTCCAAATTTAAGATTTAACTATCCCTACTTCGCCCTGGTGGTATCATAGCCCGACTAGGGGGTGGTGTCCGCTATGGACTTGCCTACTATTGGGTGAAAATTGTTCGCTCAAGTGGTGGTTGGTCTGCAGTGCTCGAAAGATAAGTATAATATCCAATTATGGGTTATCAATTGGTTTTGAAATGTTTGATAATGTTCTATATGAATTTTCTAACGAATTTTGTCTCAAATCACTGAAAAGCTTATGTAAATGCATGTTATACAGAGTAAGATTGAAATGCATCTTCTTTTGTGGATGTAAAGAATTTTGATAATGATAAATAGGATTTTTGATCTTGTAAATGTTTTAGTAACATCTCCTTCTCACTATGAAAACAGATAAACATGTTTGTTGTGAGTTGATCATGTCTGAGGTTAATAATCAATGCTTTAATAATTTGCTCAAATTTTCTAAAAACCTGAGTCGCAAAACCTCAAGTCATGTTTTCAATCTTCTATGAGAGCTCCCTCTTGTGAGTTTTGTATCATTCTTATATTTTGAATGCTTGAAATATTTTGATACTCCAAGTCTTCATTTTACATGACAGGGATTTTGAACTCTACCTCATGTTCTAATTTATACTTTGCAACACAATTGGACTTATAAAAACATCTCTAACTAAACCAATGAAATATATTATGAAGCGATATGACTTCTAGGGCCAACATCTCTCTAGCTTAAGTATTTCCTGAGGAAATTGCTTGTTGCAGAATATAGGGTATCTTCTTGATTAAATAACATCCACCTTAATGCTCCAGATAGTCATCCAAGTGGTTAAACGATTGTTTCTATACTCTGTTTTCACTTTTATTATTGGGGCCAACGTTTGGGACATGCTTTGAAATTTGAAACATTTTTTCTTCCCTTTAAAAGCACTATGAACACATTGGGTCAGTCACTGTTTAACAATGTTTTAAATTACTAATGACTTTCATTTTTTTTAATGTCCATACATGGGCAAGATGGATTGTCTCTTCATGGAGTGATCATCATTTATTTATTTGGTTTTAATCAAATTGATTGTTCAAGTAAGTTTTCCATAGGTATAAATAGTAACCTACAAGTACAGGATTTCCCTCCACATTTTATATATTAAATATGCATGCACACATAATAGTTTTAGGAACATTCTATTGGGTGTAATTAAGATCTAGGTACATTTAGCATCGAATTGGTTGTTGTCTTGTTTCAAAACCATTGTTTGAATTCCATAAGTATGATGTTCAGTTTATTTTGCATCAAATATATAAAAACATCATTGGTATAATTCAGGTGCAGATCTTCTTTAGCTTATCCAAGTTTTATGTCAAATATTGTTTTGGGATTTCATCATTTCCTTTGTGTTGCGTGGAAATGTTAAAAGATTTTAAGAAATCGTTTCTTTTTGGCTAGCTTCCTCTTATCCTTACATAGAAATCATGCCCTTGTCCAACCTGGGAATATTGAAATTAGACCCAGTAGGTGGAGGTATTTATTTAACTAGTCCAGGTTCGATTTCCAACCCATTTTTGTATGGGTTATAGCTGAGAATTTTTGAAGTGACATATTCCAAGAATCTTGATATTGCTTCCATCAGGCATGTAGTCAAATACATTTGAAATACTTAAAAGAAATGTTGGATATCAAAGTTTTGATAACAAAAGGGCGAAGCCAATCTTGATGATGACAATTACACTTTTTTCCTATCTCAATTCTAATGGAATTGGATTTTTGGGCAGGCTCTTTAGGTAATTAAAGTCCCTTTTCCCATAAACTTTTGTGGCTCTCCTCCTCTATTTGGAATTATGGAAGTAACTGGACTTCACAAGGATCACTCTAGTAAACACTACTTAGTGGTTGCAAATTGAAACCAACAAACCATATAGTTGTTATCTCACCTCTATATATAGTAGATGATGATGGATGATGAAAAATGTAATGATAACTACTAAAAAGTGGAGAAAGAATGTTGAGATTCAAGGGAAAGATGCTTCTTTTTTTTATATTAATATATGTGATTTAGATTATGCCTCTCCAGACATTTATGTCTATCACAATGTTTGAATGTTGAGGTTATGTGATAGATCATTCTATCAGCATTTTTTTTAGCTCAAGTGTAACTCTGAAACAAACAACATATTTTCAAACCACTATGCAATCAAGACTCAACAATCAAAGTGTATTAAATCTAAAATGTCGGCATCATTAAATAAATTCCAGAGCTACATTTAAAACCTAGAAAGTGAAGGCATTTATAGCAAGTTGTTTCAAGGTCTTAGGGATCAATTTTATACATATCAATGTTTATATCACTCTAGAGAAAACGTTGCAAATACAAGTTTATATCACTCCAGAGAAAACGTTGCAAATATAAGGTATATGGGTATTCCAAGAAATGGTATATGGGAAATTCCGTGTGGGTCAATTCAATGCTTTTTAAATATGGAACCTTTTTGGAACCTCATATTTGTTGTTTTCTTTTATTTCATTTTTAACTGTATAGTTTATGTTTTCCGGTCTATAATATTTATACTGCTTAAATTTTTCCATGGATACATCTTCGATGATGACAAGCTTATAAACCGGACAATGTAATATTTCCTATATGTCGTAGACAATGTTGAGAAGCCAAAAGAAAACTCATAACAATGGTAGCATTTAGCCTTTAGGAGATGGAAATGGGAATGACGTTGTTATCCGTTTAAGTGTAACTCTTAGGCAAATGTATAATACAACATAATTTGTGGTTGTCCACTCTGTGTCATTTCCGTAGTTGGGATAAGAGATATGCTTATGTTCAAAATTATTGTCATGTCAGCAAATAGTCTAGCCGAAAATTGAATATTAAATAATTAAGATGTATTGAGCTAGGGATACTTTACATACCCTATTTAACCCAGTTGCAAAAATGTAAGCCCCACCAAATATAAGGCACTGTGAAGCCCACTACATAGATTTTGCAACAAATTGTTGATTAAGGTTGGTTGTCATTGATGTCAACCCTTGAAGAAAGCCTCATAGCACAAAGGTTTGGGTAATGGACCCAATATTGTTTGATATAAATATGACTCATTATTGT
>CBVK0100543587.1:0-17506 GCA_900067695.1 Picea abies | reverse complement strand
TCCCTCAAGAAAACCAAGAAGGATAATAAATTATCACCAAAGTACTATGGACCTTATAAGGTGTTGCAAACGATTGGTACTATGGCATACAAATTGGAGTTGCCTACATCTTGGTGAGTACACCCAATTTTCCATTTTTCATTCTTAAAGAAGGTTATAGGTGACAAGATCCCAGTTCAAACTATATTTCCAGAACTTGACAAGGAATGAAAAATCGTATTGGATCCTGAAGCTATCACTAACACAAGAATTCACCAGCTAAGGAATAGATCCATTTCAAAGTATCTCATTAAATGGAGGAAACTATCAGCTAAAGATTCCACTTGGGAAGATGAGTATTTTATAAGGAAGCATCTAGATTTACTCAAGCATTGTAGACAACACTTGTCTTAAGGGGAGGGGCATGTTAATCCCTAAATAGTGGCCCACTGCCCCTTAATTGGGGCATATTACATTAGTAACATTATTTTATTTATGTCGGCTTGAGTCTGTTAGTTGTAATTGTACCTCCTAGTCTCCTATATATACCAAGGAGACATTTTCATTTGTAATCATATTGTATTTGGACATTTATGTGGGGTATAAGGAGGTTTCCCCATCGAAGAGGCTTATTACCTGAAATTCTCTTTTTTTCAAGGCATTCAATACTTATTCTGAGGTTTTTTTATGATATATTGATACTTGGTTCTTAACATTTTTTTTCTTGATCCAACCTTCAAATTTTTTTCTCTGGTTGTTCAATGAACTTGTTGGATTCCATGCATTATGTCTGCAAGCTGGTCAACTCTTGTCTGCAATTTTTTTTCAACTATTCTATCTCTTTATAATGTTCCATATCAAGTGTGTCTAGTTCTTCTCTATGAAGATTCTCAGTTGTGCAGACTCCTCAGAGTCTGCATTTATTTCATCCTTTTGTATTTGTAAAACCCATTCCATTTCATCCTTGTGGATATTCTCTTCAATACTAGCTACATTTTCATGTTCAACAATAATGTCATCTCTTTGTGTATTTAACACTCCTAGTTCAACAATTTCCATATGTGAAGTGTCCAATGTTGTAGCTATACCATATACAAACATGGCATTTGTCCCTATAAATGGTTTACCACTAGCTAAGAGTGATCTCCTCTCTTTTCCCTTTGCTTGGCCTCTTTTCTATTCCTTTAGTTTTTTTGTTGTAGTAATATTCTCACACTGCCACTAAAACTTCATCTAATTTCAGTACCTGTGAGGAAAAGGAAAGATTTCTAGGTATATCCATTATAGGGATACATTCCTAGAGGGGAATGTCAACTATTCCCACACTCAGGGTTCTTGGACTATTTGTGGCCTTATTTAGTTTCATCTATCTTTCTATTTTTCTTCTTCGTTGACCTTCCTTTTTTCCTCGGCCTCAACAACCTTGTGATTATATTCTTCTTCTTTATTTTTTCTTTGTTACGATTCTCCAACTAGTTTATGTATCTATTCCTCATCCTTATTCTTCTATTCTTCATCATGTTGGGATTTTCCCTCTTTTTTCTAACTTTTCCCTCTTTTTTGCCTTTTCCTTCATTTTTGCAACAATCTTCTATAATGATTCCTCCCATTTGTTCAAATTAGGTTTCTTCTTTGTCATCATCTTTCTTCCTATATATGATCTCATATTGGCCCCTCTTCCTCTCCTTTTCTAACTATGCATGTTTTCTTTGGTACTCTGCTTCTACCTCCAATTCTTTCTGGTGTATTTCCTTTATCTCTTTTTGTCTTCTTGTTCCTTTGCCTCTAGTTTTTCTTGGTCCTTCTATAGAAGTAATAGGAACTGTTCCTGAGTTATTTTTCTCTTTTCCTTTTCCTCCATTAGAAAATTTTCTTTGGCCACATCATCTAGCAGCCTGTGTAATACTTCTTCAAAGAAACATTCCCCTTGGAGATCTTCTCTACATAGTTTACTAGATGAATTACATGGTGAGTAAGGCCAACAACTTTGACATGATTGAGTGTTATGTCTTGTCGGTCATTCTCTCTAGGTTTTCCTATACACAAGAATATCTCTTGCAGGGATTCAACTTCTTTCCTAGCACGAGGGCCATTTAGTAATGTGTACCTTCCTATATTAACAGGGAATGTGGATGAGAGATTATTCCTACTACCCTAAATAAAATAGGTTATGCTAGTTCTTATTGTTTGGTAAGAAATCGCCCAAATTAGAATCCTATTGGCAACATATTTAGGTAGGATATGTGGAGCTTCAAAATTCCCATAGAATCTAATACATGTATAACACTTCCCCATATACTAGTCTGCAATGTATTTAAAGGTCTCCATGGATTCCTATGATATTGTATAGGGTGTATACTAAAAAATTATGGTGTTAAAGGAGAAAGGAAATAGTCACAAATGTCATAAATGTACTTATTATAATTGACAACCCATAACTCATAAAAATAGACATGTATAGGTGGTTGAATAGGGTCCCAGTTCCATCCAAAAGCAAGAAAGTGTATTGTAGAACATATGGTATCTATGATGTATGCTGGCATATAGAAACTAGGTTTTTTTATACCTCGTGCTTCTTGGAATTTCTGGAAGATGTTAAATACCAACATGTATGCCTATTTGAATACTTGCCTAGTATTGAATATTGTACATGTCATTAACATCGATTCCATTTGAAAGTGGGTGCTCTTCTCTTCATCATATAATCTGCAGATCATGGTATTCAACATTCTATATGGTTTATTGAGTTCCTGGGTAGGGATCAATTGTCCCCCTAGCTTGACCTTTCTTTCTTCATCACACAACCAATCTTCCATCATCTCTTCAAAATCCTTTTGGTCCTTATCGAATTTCCTAAAAACGGGCTCATTTAAGGAAACCATAGGTTCTGGAAGGTGGTATGGAGTATTATTCATTCCATACTTAGTGAGGCTATATGTAGATTCACTTTGATTGTGATTGCAACTGCCTCTTTTTCAAGATGTTTTAAGCATCATATTGATGTGTCATTGAAGGAAACAACATTGGGCGGACATGTATAAGGTGAATGCAACTTTTATTAATATTCTAGTAAACGTCTAAGTCCTCATCTTCAGGTGAGAATTCTCCAACATTGAAGATTCCATAAACTTCATCATATCAGGGACAATGGCTCACCTTGTTGTGGTAATTTTTGTTTATTGCTAGGATGTCATATGAATCAATTATGAGTGCTGGTATATTTTCCATAAGGTTATTTCCTTTCCTAGTTTATGTACATAGTGTATTCTCAATTTATGCAATAGAGGAAAACCCACATAATTCTACTATATTAATATAATAGTATGAATAATGGAAATCAATTTACCCACATGCCTATCATCTTGAGGTTCTGAAGAAGTATGATATTGACTCGGAGTCACAATATGCACCAAAACAATTTCATAAGTTTGTAGAATAAGAATGAGGTGTTATTTAGAGTTAATAAATTTTTATGTGTTTGTTATTTTCTTTAAACCTATTGTAATTAATGATGAGATGGGATACAACTCATTAATAGGTCGAATATTGCACTTCCAGTAATGTTCTCGAAGGTGCATATCTCCTTATATTCATGTATCAAATGTATAACGACCGGGAGATCAAAGCTGAAAATATTTCCTCGATAGTGTTATTGGAAGGAGCTACCATCAAAGAGGATAATGTGCATTGTTCATCTTCATTATGATGGGAAGGTATCTAGGGAATATTCCCCTTTTTTCATTGGGAAATGGGTCAGGGAAGAGATGTTATAAATCATGCCAATATTGTTCATTCTATGTTGAAAGGGTGCTCATCGGAGAGGAGAGTTATGCCAAAAATTTGACTCTGATAGAAGGCCTTCAGATGGAGATATTGAAGAGAACCTCCATAGGAGATGGAGGATTTTTTTATTTTCTTGTTCTGATGGGAATGGTATCAAGGGAATATTCCCTTCTCGAAATTCATTCTTATAAGGAATGAGTGTTACCCACAGAGAGGTTTGAAGTGTGTGCATAAGATCGAGTTTATCAACAACTTTTTTTCTTCCACGTAATGTTAGTGGCTAAATGAGGGACCTACTCCCATACATCTATTCCTTAGTTCTCGTAATACTTCTTTGACACCAATATAAATTTGACATGTAGACACAAGGAAATCGATTTATGACATATTGGGGGTGGCATGCTTTCGAAATAATCCTATTGGAAGGATTCCATTAGAGTCCAATGCACAAGGGGTAAAACCCTTCTGATGGTAAGGAATCTAAAAGAACACTTTCTTATAGTACCATCGGAAGAAGAATAGAAGTTGTATATTATTTCATTGTGAGGAGTAACTTTTTGATGGAGACTAGTGTGATAACCTTCAGACATGGTCATATAAGAGCTTTGATTTTCACAGTTACTTGCTCGGTTAGAATTGAGATTGCATTACAAAATCATAGTATTAAATAAAGTTAGTAGTGATGAAGTACCTTGCTAAAATTTTGATAGGGGCTACCCACTGAAATCCTCTAAGTTAGATGATTTTAGTGGGTAGTTGTGGGGGAGACTTACTAGGAATAACCAATTATCTCTAATTTTAGATACACCTCCAGATTATATCACTTTGTTCTTTTTTCGATCTAAAATGTTTATATATTTTCCTACATCATGGATCCCACATCATTAAGATTTTATAGAAAAATGAGAAAGTGGTACAACCAAGAAGATCTCTTGAATAATTCCTTTTAAATGTTAAGTGCTTGGTTCATTAACCTACTTCATACATAAAAATATTAGGAGAATAATGTTGGAAACTTTGTTTTGATTGATGTCAACCCTAGAAGAAGCCCCGAAGCAGGTCCAGAAGCCCTTAGAAGTGATGAGTTTATTTGAAGGAGTCTCCAAAGTGGTCCCCTTATGGAATATATCTAAGCATGACCCTCACAGGAAGACACTTTGAGGAAACCTACAATAAGCCCCAGTTGTTAATAATATGAGTTACAATGTATGGTTAAGAATCCTTGAAGATATGGTTAGAAATCCCAAAGGTGTGGTCATGAAGCCCGAAGTTGATTGAAGAAAGAGATTATGAAATACTTTTCAAATTCATACAAAACCCTAATGGATTGATAGTCCTCATCAATCCATTTCAAATGGTAGGTGTCATTCCATGCAGTTCCTCATGGTTGAGGAGATATTCCCTCCTAAATATGACCATGTACAATTTGTCCCTAACTGGTTAAGAAGTTATAAGTTAGCCCCAAAATCAAGTAAAGAATAAAAATGGTTACAAACAAGATGTTATAGTTCAACTCTAAATACAAGTAAAGGAGGTACTTGGAAGGATATAAATATACTTCAAGAACCTATCATTTTATCTTCAATAATACTCATGATCTCTTGGCACAGGTGAGATAGCAAATTTCTGTGAAGGAGGAAGTTCTGGGAGTTGAAGATCTGAGAAATATTGTTTGCAAAACCCTATCTGAGGTGACCCTTATGGATCAAGTATAGGGTGTCTCGTGAGGCTCCTGTTAGTTTTCTAATAATCATCAAGCGAGCCCTGCTCATTACCCAGTCGATTCCCGCAAGGATGAGGAAAGGTTATGAAAAAGATGCTCTATTCTTGATGCTGAAGCCAAGGAAGGTTTGATGATTTGAGATCTAATGCACTAGGGGTTTTGCAGAATAAAAGGTATGTTTTATATATCTCTTGAGGCTTTTATTTTGGATATTTTGGTATATGCTTGAGGCATATCTTGTAGGTTTTTGGCATATTCATGGAGACATATGTTGGATATTTTAGTAAATTCTTGAGGAATATCTTAGATTTGTTGGGATATGCTTGGAGACATATGTTGGAGTTTTGGTATATGCTTTGAGGCATATCTTAGAGGTTTTTGGCACATGGTTTGATGCATATCTTGGTGAGTTTGGGTATATGATTTAGGTGATATTTTTGGAGGCTTTGGCATAAGCTTTATGTGGTTATTGGATTGAACCAACTTTGACGATGATGATATATCAGTATCAATGACAGTAATAGTGACAGGTTGATTCTCTCATTTATATTTTTTGGGAGGAAGGAAGAGGAAAAGAAATGGGGTTGGATCCTCCTTCCAATTGCAGCTAAAGAATCTAGGGAGTTATATCTTCCTTCAGGTTGGAGCCTGTAAACTAGGGGGTTGGAGCTGGAGAATTTAGGGAGTTGTAGCTTCCTTCGGGTTGGAGCCTATAAATAGGAGGTTGGTGCCTTATTCCATTTGGTGTCGGAGAATCTTGGAAGTTGGTGATTCCTATGGATGTAATATTCAATATATATATATTAAAAATCATATAGTGATATTGATATAGTGATATAGTGATATAGTGATTCCATGTAAAATTCTTGTGTACTATCTATATGTGGTTACATCTTATGATATATTGAATGAAATTATAAGTGATAAATTTTTGATGGATTAATGTTTACATGTTATGGTTAAAAATGGTAAAACGTGTTCAATACCGATTCACCCCCCTCTCAGTATTGGTGAATATTCCAACAAATAAGACACCAAAAAGGAGTAATATTGACTATTTATAGGTTGATTTGTGTTCCTTGTCTCTATTTTCCCAGCATTGTTTCGCTTCCAGAGAGTGTCAATAGCCCTGATGAAGTTTCCTTGGTATCATAAAATCATACTCGACTTACAATGAGAATCCATAGCCCCGACAAGTTTACCTATAATTCTCACATAATTCATAGTTATTTCAACTTCCTTGTCATTATGTTTTTTCATTAACCCTTAAATATCTATAATATATGTGTTGATTTTTCAATATGGTTGTTTTAGGAAGAGAGGTGATACAAGAGTTTCTTTGATATGTTAGCCTAAGTCAATACCTTGTCCTTATGGGTCTATTATGAGAATATTCTGGTATGTTTCTTACATTCATGTCAATTAGTAAAAATATCACAAAGAATATTCAAAAGAAACATGTAACTGAAACCTTTCTTTAGCATTTTTAAAACCAAGAAGATCAGTATGAGAGTGGTCACATAACTGTAGGCAGTTTGTCATTAGGAGTATGCATATGTGTTTAAATAAATTCAGGTTTTATCTTCGAAACAAATCTAAACTAGCTATTCCTTTTTAGTATAACCATATTCTGTGCTTTTTGGACATTAGGTGATGATGTAAGGTAATATTCTCAGTTATGGGTACTTAAAAATAAACTCACATAGGAGATAAGCTCTAATTTTGTTATACGGTCCAAATTTCCTTTTAGAAGCTATGCATAGATAGTGAAGAATGACCCACAAAGACCTTATTTAAAATCAAAGAATAGACTAAATCATCAAATAAAAGAAAAATTGAAAATAAAAAATTTATTCTAAAATCATTTGCAAAACTCAAAAGTAAAATGCATACAATAAAGAAACCTAGTATGTACAAGGCTACATCACTGAAGTGACGAACTTTTCAATTACTTCCTGATTAATTTAGTAAGCAACTGAAGTGTTGTGCATTTAATTATCAATATGAGGTCATCCTAAGATTATGGACTTCCATGCACCATATATGCAAGTAAAATGCAGTAATTTCCAATGAGTTATAGTAATTTTCAAATGAATGCCACAAGGAAAGATACCAAGATGTTTTAGCAAGTCACCAAATTGAACTATATCAGATCCACACTTGCATGAATAAAAACACAAAGTTGTAGGAAATTAAATGACACACTTGCAAGAAAGTAAATCAAACTTTCAGGAAAGTAAATCACCCGTGTAGAAAAGTAAATCACACTTTAGGAAAAATAAAGGTGACTTGTTCAAGTATTACGATGATCTTGATTAATGTGACATATGTATTACATATTATGTACCGAGATGCATAAAACATGAAACTATAAGAATCAAATCAAATTGTTCTTGCAAACAAAGGGACCAAACCATCTCAATCTATAAACCACAAAATTGTTAATTAGAAATCTAGAGGTTGTGATGTAGAGTTGTAGAAACTAGAGTAGCAAAAACAAGAGTTGCAACAACAACAAGAGTTGCAACAACAACAAGGGGATTATTAGAATTACAACAAATTCAAATAGAGGCATTGCTGGAAACAAATGGTAATAGGGAAAATATGGTACAACTCTTCACTCACAAACTGAGTGTAAAAGATATAAACAATATCGAGATAAGGACGGGGGGCTGCCTCTTTAGATGGGGTACTAGACTAAGATTGCATTAGGATGCTTAAATACTCAAATTAACACATTCCACACTATGAACAAGGACATAAAATTTATATTAACTTGCAGAAAAATATGTTTTCAGACTCTCCCCTCATGCTCGAATGGAGGATGATTTATAAATATATTATATTCATTATTTTTATCATGATATTGAGGGACAACCTTTTTAATCTTGGATATTTCTTGATTGCTTACAACAAAAAATCTAAAATACCTACGGCTGACTCAACCGACTAAACAAGAAGCTATTTTTTGGGTTTTCTTTGTCTTTTTCCTTCTTTGTTGGCTAATGGTTGGATCCTTCTATTTTTTTTGTTAGGTATGTTGACCGTTGTCAATTATTATCCTCACTCAACATATCTAGTTGTTGTCATGAAGTTTGAATGCTTCTGAGCTATCCAAATTTTGCAGCATGGTCATGCATTGACGGTGCATTGGAGGTGTTGCAACAACAAAAGTGTTGTAACACTTGCACATGAGGTGTTGTAGAAACACAAAAGGTTTTGCAGCACTTGTACAGGAGGTGTTGCAACAACATAGAAGGTGTTGCAGAACATGTGCAAGAGGTGTTGCAGAAACACAATCTTACAACATGTGCATAGGAGGCATTGCAACAACTGATCCCAATGCTACCAGAGTACCTGTATGTTTTTGGAAAGTGATCTTTGTACATTTCACCAGTTAGGATGAAAAAGAAGTAGATTGTGTCCTAAATATGCAAAAATGACCATTTAAATGACATAGTTATACCTTGGTCAAAAGATGCATGCTGGTGAATAGAGTAAGTGATGGAAAGGTGTGAAAGTGGGTAAAAGGTGATAAAAAAGGTTATAGGGAGATACCAAAAGGATGTCATTTCAGACATTTGTTAGAGGGTGATCAGGAGAAGTATATTTTAAGAATTTTACCACTGACAAGGGGATCCTCCATGTCTCCCTCCAATGTCTTAAGTTTGAAGTTTTTCGAGCTAATTTTCTCATGAATTTGATATGGGACTAGCCACAATTTCTAGAATTTTGTTTGATTTCCTTTCATGTCATTAGCCTTATCCCATTTAATAATTAGATCACCTTATTGAAAATATTTATTTCCCACAGAGGTTTTATCAAACAACCTTTTGATCAGTTCTTGATGTTGCACTAATTTTCTTTTAGATTTATCTCTTTGTTATTCTAATTTAAGGATCATGTTCAATATTTGTTACAATACTTGGAACTCCTTGTCTTTGATAGATTGAGCTATTTGTAGTGAAGGTAGGAAAGTATGAGTAGGCAAAACAACATCATGCCCATATACAAAAAATAAAGGAGAATTTCCTAAGGAAGTATTAGGTGTTAGTTGGTCATCCCATAGGGAATTAGGGAGGTTCAGATGCCAATTTCTTTGATGTTCTGTTATGGTCCTTTCAAAATTTTGACCAGAGTTTTATTTGTGGATTTTTCTAGCCCGTTACCCTGAGGATAATAATAGATGAATATTTAATTTTGATGTTCTTTTCAAGTTCATATTTAGTCAATTTTAATGAAGAGAAATATTTGGCATTGTCAAATACTAAATAATATGGAACACCAAATCTGGTTATGATATGGGATTCAAGGAAATATATCACTTGATTTTCATTCACGACATTGAGAGGAATTCCTTTACACCATCTAGTGAAATAATGCATTGCAGCTAAGATGTACTTGTGTAGCTGAGAATAGTAAGGTTTTATTTATCCAATCACATACAAACCCCATTATTGAAATGGGTGTTCAATTGAAACATGTTGCAAAGGAAAAGTAGGTTTCTTTTCTCTTCCAGCTGACTTTTGGCATTCTTGGCATCTCCTTGCATATACATGTGAATTCCTAAATAATGTGAGCCAATAGTAGCATTCTATGAGGACTTTATGTGAAATAATGTGAGCCAATAGTAGCATTCTATGAGGACTTTATGTGTTGTGGTGTCTCCTCCGAAGTATCCTCTAGTTGGACCATCATTTAGTTCATATAGGACCTTATTTGCATCATCTTTTTCTAATCATATTAAGAAAACACCATCATACTTGTTCCTAAATAATATCCCCTAAGACAGGTGGTATTGAGCTTGTTTTATTCTAAGAGATCTCTTCTTTGTGGGTTCCATATATTGTGGATCTGAGCCATGATTCAAATAGTACTTCATATCATAATACCTCGAGTCAGTGTTAGCAGGGATGTATAAACCTATTTTCTCCAACAAACTTTGATCCTCATATAACTCATCTTCATCAACTTTATCTTCTGTTGATTCAACTACCAACTTGGAGAGTCCTTGTCTTTTCACAATATTTGTAGGACTTATTCCCTGATCATTCATCTAGTTGTCTCTTTTGTCTCCCAAATCTCTCCACACCAAGAAGTTTATCACAACGGGATAGGGTACTATCACTTTCGTCTTCGATTTGAGTAGGTATGGTATGAAATGTTTGAATTACTTAAAAACCACATAGGATTCTTTATCCACTTTTGGATAATCTAGTTTTGATCCTTGCATCCATGAACTCATAAAAGAAATTGGGAATTCATTTCCATAATCATTCTTTGTTTAGGTACTATTGCGTAGGCAATATTCAAGGCAAAGGTATACAATATGAAATCCTTGAAAAAGTATGGAATCATTAATGTTGGGGGTTAGCTATCTCTTCTCTAATATTTTTGAAGTGTTCATTTTCTTTGGGGCCCCATTTAAAATCAACATTCTTCTCTATCATATCTTGGAGAGAATTAACAATTTCTGCAAAACTTGGAACAAACATCCCCACAAAATTTATTTTCCCAAGAAAAGATTGCATGTATTTTTTATTGTGGGTAAATGGGATCTTTGAGATAGATTTAGTTCTTGCAGGTTCAATCATAATACCATATTTAGATGCAATAAATACTAACAATTTTCCTTCATTGGCTGCAAAAATTGACTTCTTCAGATTCAAGGAAATGTTGTATCTTTTGCATTTATCGAAGATCTTTATAAAATGGTATACATGGTCCCTTTTTTCCTTGAAAAAAAAATAATATCATCAAGATATGCCACCACATAGTTACCAATCAATCCTCTAAATGTAATTTCCATGACTCTTTGAAAAGTTTCTCATGCATTTATTACTCTAAATGGAATTTACTTATAGGCATAAGTTTCCCATTTGGTTGGGGAGGTATGTTTTAATTGGTCATCATGGGAAACCAACACCTAAATGTAACCAGAAAAACCATCTAATAATGATATCATTTAACAACCAGATACACATTGTAGGATTTTCTCCATGGGTGGTACAGGATAATTGTCTTTCTTAGAGGCCTTATGCAAGTTTCAGAAATCAAGACACAATCTTATATCCCCATTCTTTTTCCTTATAGGTACCAGATTATCAATCCACTATGTCTTCTTAGATGGAAAAATAACTCTTGCTGCTAAGAGATTATTTATTCATCCTTTACTTAAGTTTATAATATTGGATGCATTTTACTTAATTTATATTGATAATTATGTGTTTGAGTCTTCATGGGGATAATGTGTTGGATGATATTGGTATCATATGTCTTGAGGTCATATTAAGTCCAATATATATATATATATTAATATTCCTTCAATAACTTGATGAAGTCTTACTTTTTAGCGGGGGAACAATTCTTTCCAAGGTTGACATTTTGTGGCAGACTCCTAGTCCTGAGATTGATTACCTCAAACTACATGGTAGAGTTGCTTATTTTGTTGTTTGTCACTTTCTTAACCTTGTCCTAGAGATCATAAAGATTTTCAAGTAATACCACATTTTTTGGGATGTTATTAATTAGAGTGACTTTACTCCCCATTGTTTGATTTGTTGATTCATGAGAATCAAGATTCATATCTTGATCATGTTGGCCTTCATCTATGAAAAAATATTTGAAGTTGTCTTGAATATGTAGAAAACTTATGATATGTTGGTCATCATTAAAGACTCTCTAGTTTTTTATGTTGTCAAGAATTGAAGTCATGTAATTCCATAGAAAAAGTATTAGGCTTTATTCCTTCTGACATAATTAATTTAGATGCAACAATATATAGTAAATTTGCATCATAATTTAGTGAATGGTGAACAAGACTAATGTTAAATGCATCAATTTTTTTTATTAGGTCCCATACCTCATTTTCATAATGTTTGAGGTGAATGAAAAGGAAATTTATGGTGTTTCTTACCTATTTTATCACAATTCTGGAGTCACCAAATACCTTTATTTTCCTCACTTTCATGTACACTACCTTTTTCAATCCTTGTATAAGAGCTTCATATTCAACAATGTTATTTGTGCATTGGAATTCAATTATGTATGTTATTAAAGTTTTATTTTCATCAGGTTCCTTCAGTATACAATTATCACCTCCACCTTAAAGATACTTGGATCCATCAAAGAACAGAGTCCACATGTTAGGGTAACCTTTAGATTTAGTTTGTGACTCATAGTTTTCTTTATTTTATGAACCCTTTTGGTTAGTGGAATTAATATACACATATAATTTGTCCCTAGACACTATGTTAGGTTGTACATAAAAGTTTGTGTCAATCCTATATACTATATCACAATTAAAATCAACAATCTGAGTGTAGTGAAGGACTTCATGTTGTGTGGATGATTCTGCATAAGAAGAAATTTCAGCATTTTTATTCCCAAAGAAAGAATCGTAACTGTAATTTCCTAGAGTTGAATGATTAAACATTATGGTCTCATTTGAATCATTTAAATATGTCACCACATGTTTCACATAACGTTTTTTTTCTACCCTAATTTGATTGGGTTTTCCATTGTAAGGTAGCCATAAGTGTGACCAATCATTAGAAAAATTCCATTCAGAATAACATACCCATTTCTACTGAGGATAATTCTGTAAGTATCTAGGATATAAACCACTATTATATCAATTGTTTGGTGCACTTTAGGATTGGATGATATCCTTATTAAACAAAAATTTAATTTACCAATGACCTTGACTCATGATTTGTCTAACTATATGGTTTGAATGTCATAATTTTCTAGGTTTATAATTTATTTTCTCAAAACATTTAAGTGGCATCACATTGGATGATGCTCCTGAATAAACCATACAATTTTGTACATTCCTGTTAAAAATATCAAAGGTCAATAAGAAGGGAGGAGTGTTGGATTTTGACCTTTGTCCATTCAAAGATGCATTCATAGCTAATTGTTTCTTTGGTGTGGTATTTTCAATGGTTTGATCAACTTTACCTTTCCCTTCCCCCCTCCCCACATTATCTTCTTTGGTGTTCTTAGAAGTGGTACTATGCACAGTTTTGATGGAATTGTCTTAGATCTGGGGTAATTTTAATAAGCTAAAACAAAGAGACATTAACATTTGTTCTTTATAAATCTTCCAAAAAATCATAATCCAATTTAGATGGGGGAGTATAATATGTGGTTGGTTTGTCATTAGAGGGTGTCTTATTTGTATTAGATGTTTCTTTGTTAGGATCAGAGGTTGAAGGAGATCCATAGGATGAAGCCTTGGTTCCATTTCTAGTAGTTACTTCATTTTGAGACATATGTATTTCTTCAACATCTTCTTCTTCCTCATATTCCAATCCAAAATAAATATCCCAAAAAACATTGACTTGATTTCCTTTGCTTATTCAGTCTCTTGAGATTGATCTTTTTGTTCCATATCCTCTTCTTTTTCTCCCTTAGATTCAGCAGAGCTATCACTTTCCCTAGCCTTGAAGGCTTGTATAAAAACTTATAAATGTATTCCTTATGAAGGAGGGGTTGTTTTAGTAGTAGGGGGAGTTCTCTTCTTGGGTGGAAACCTAAAAAATTTCTCAGGATTTGAATAATCTTATCCATAAATTTTTCCATGTCAACATTGTTGCTGGAAAATTTCTCAAAAATTCTTTGTAAATCTTCCATGTCTATGGAATATAGATCTTTCTTATCATTAGGGGGCTTGGTCACAGTGTCCTTGAGACAGCCTTGAAGGCTTGTATAAAAACTTATAAATGTATTCCTTATGAAGGAGGGGTTGTTTTAGCAGTAGGGGGAGTTCTCTTCTTGGGTGGAAACCTAAAAAATTTCTCAGGATTTGAATAATCTTATCCACAAATTTTTTCATGTCAACATTGTTGTTGGAAAATTTCTCAAAAATTCTTTGTAAATCTTCCATGTCTATGGAATATAGATCTTTCTTATCATTAGGGGGCTTGGTCACAGTGTCCTTGGTTCTTTTACCATTCTTATCTTTTGGGGCTTCATTTCTAGGATTACCTTTGAGACTGAGCATGTCTTTTTCAACCTTGATGGCCTCTTTGAAGGTATCCTATAAAGTGTTTTTTCCATCTCTTTTAATGAAACTTTCAATGGAAAAAGGAAGATTTGAAGTATAAAATTCTATTGAAACATATTCAATATCTTTAGAAGAAACATATATTTTATTTTATTGATCAATGTTAGGAACCTTTGATTAAAATATTTAACATTTTCTTTTGTATCCATTTTGATCCTAGAAAGATATAGAACTAAAGTTATTAGGGTTTTATCTTCACCAAATATTTCAATAAAAGTAGTTTCAAAAGAATTCTAACTGGTTATTGAGGCTTGGGATAAAGATAATTACCAGGTTGAAGCCTTATTCTCAAATGTATAAGGACAAATTTTGCAGATGATATCTTCACATTGTACACTCATCAGTATGAAAATAAGTATGAATTTTTAACATGGTCTTCAGAAGAGTCTTTATTATCGAGATAAAATTTGGTTAAAAACTTATGAGGATGTTAGGAATGTCATGGACTTCCCTAGGTACTCCAACAACATCGGTATCTAATCGAGGTTGTTTTTTTGGCTGGTTAACCTTAAATTCATCCATTGGTTGAGGGTTTATAGGGATTCCCCCTTCTCCTTCTCCTTTAGGTTCATCTTTGGTTTCACCTCTTGGTGTTCTAGGTGGATATTTACGAGGAATGGGAGGTTGACCACCCCCAACAAGTATGTAGTTTTCAATGTCAAAATATAAGGGTTCCTAGAATCCTTGTAAGACTTGTGATAAGTGTTAAATAGGTGTCCAGATGGTTTGGTTTACTTTGTGGGTGAGGGGAATTTCAAGAGTCGATTCTTCCCGCATGGGACTCCTATGTACTTCGGGTACAAAACACTCAATAGGGGGTTGGTCGGTTTTCCTACTTCACTGGAGAATTAGCACATGTTTGTGGGCTTCTTTTACTATTCTTTCAAGATCTGCATTGGATATTCTATGAGACATTGGAGATATAGGTGTTGGAAAATTGTAATTTCATAGTCAATCTAGATCTTTCATTATAAGGTTGTAGATCTAACAGTAGAAGTTATGTTGAGGTTTTTTTCCCTAGAAGGAAACCCTCTTTTATGAGGAATTGTATTGTGGTTGTGTGTGTAGTAGAGTGAATATTGTATTATGAGAAAGGAGACTATGAGAAAAAGAAGAGGAAGTTACAGTGGGGGTGTTGTAGGTTGTGTCCCTTCATTTTGTTGGATAATAAAAAGGAAGGACCTGACAATTTATTTGGTGGACATATCCCACACTAGGTGAGCTACGTATATCTATGTCTCTATTGTTTTGTGTATATTATGTGTTTTATTTCCGCATTTGTTTTATTTTATTTCTCCACAATCTCAATTTTCTAACAACTCGTATCAGAGTCAAAGGTAACTCGTAGGAAAATAGGGTTCTTTGTTTGAGTGGGAGAAATGGAGGAAGATGGAAAGTTTAAGGTTGAGAAATTCAACAACCAATGGAAGATGAAAATGGAAGATTATTTATATTAGAAGGATCTATTCTTACCATTGGGAAGAATAGAAAAGAATTCAACGTCCATGAAGGATGAAGAATGGGAGGTTCTTGACAAAAAGGCACTAGGAACTATACGGTTGTGCCTATAAGCATCTATGGATTTCAATATTTCAAAAGAAACAACAACAAAGTATCTGATGGAGGAATTGGATACACTATATAAAAAACCCTCAACCTCAAATAAGGTATTTCTAATGAAGAGATTATTTAATATGAACATGTTAGAAGGTGGGTATGTTTTGATCATTTAAATGAATTTAATATGGTTACTAATAAGAGAAGTTCTGTAAAAGTGGACTTTGATGATGAGGTTAGGGATATTATAATCTTGTGCTCATTTTGAGGAAGCTAGAACGGCTTGGTCATGGCTATAAGTAACTTTGTTTCAAGTTCAAACACTTTGAAATTTGATGATGTTGTTGGTGTTATCCTTAGCGAGGAAATGTGATGGAAAATCACGTGTGAGACATAAATTAATGCATTGACTATGGAGAACAGAGGAAGACAAAAGGATAGAGGAAAGGGCTCAAGGAACCATGGGATTTCTAGGAAGGGCATATCCAAATATAGACTAGGAAAGATAGAGTGTTGGAATTGTGGGAAGAAAGGACATTTGAAGAAAGACTACAGAGCTCTAAAGAAACAAAGATATGGATAGTAGGAGAAAAATAGGAATAAAGTGTAACAAGTGATGTGTTACAAGATTCTTTGATCTTTATTTAAATAATATTACCAAATATTTGGTAGTATATTCAGGGGATTCATTTCATTCCACACCCCATAGGAAATATTTTCAAGGTTATGTTCAAGGTGATTTTGGATATATTTATTTGGTTGATGATGAACCATGTCAAATTGTTGGAATGGGTAAGGTAAAAATAAAGAAAAACAATGGATACCAATGGTTACTGAAAGAGGTGAGACATATATAGATATGAGAAGTAATCTAATTTCAATAGGTTAGTTTGCAAGTAAATGTTGTATATGTCAGACAGTTGGATTAGGTTGATGGACAATTGGTATGTATTGTTGGTTGTCATTGATTTCAACCATTGGAGAGTGATATTGTAGATTGATTTCAACCCTTAGTGATGGATGCCAACCCTTGGAGAAAGTTTGGTAGCGAATTCCAATAGCACAAAGGTTTGAGTAATGGACCCAAGGTTGTTTCATGTATAATGGTATGATTTTTAATATATTTGAAGGTAATAATATTCTATATGTATATTACATGTCATTCCATTTCTGGTGGTATGTGGAACGTCACATAACTCCTCACGATTAGAGAGTTGTGGCCATGAGAAGTTGGAGAACCCAGGTTTGGGTAATGGACCCAAGTTTGTTTGATGGATAATGGTATGCGTTTTCATATATTTTTAGGAAATACTATTCTACATGGATAGTATATTTCACTCCATTTCCAATGGTATGTGGAACGTCACATAACTCATCACGGTTAGAGAGTTATG
>CBVK0100543586.1:0-17506 GCA_900067695.1 Picea abies | reverse complement strand
AAATGTCATGTTGTATATGATTCTAGGCTTCATAGTGTCATTATGAATTTCGACAAGAAATTATATAGGATATGAGAGGTAGTCCCATCTATCACCATTTCCTTGATCTCTTCCAAGCAATGAGGAAGGTCAGGAATTTTTTCTTCTTCATGACTCACGCTCAAAGTGAGTGGAAGGTTACAGCCACATCCATGGCCTTTGTGACAGATCTCTCCACGTAGCAGAAGAAAGTGGATATGGTTGTGGAAGAATACAAAGACATTTTCTCGTCACACACTGGGGTACCTCTATACTATCTGGTTAAGCACTCAATCAATCTGACCCCTGGTACACTACTACTCAATGGGCCAATTTATCATCTATCTCTATTAGAAAATGAGGAAATCAAGAAAAAAATCCAAGAGCTACTCGAAAAGGGGCACATCTATCCAAACTCCTCACCTTGTGGAAGCCCAATCATGCTTGTGTAGAAGAAAGATGATTCCTAGTGACTCTACATTGATTACGAGACCCTAAATAAAAACACAGTCAGTAACCAATACCAGATTCCCGTAATTGACGATCTCCTTGACCAACTCAAGGGGGGAAAATACTTCAATAAGATTTATCTGAAGTCTATCTACCACCGGGTCCTAATAGAGAAGACCTATGTATGGAAGATTGCCTTCAAGTCCAAAGAAGGTCTTTTTTAATGGTTGTTCATTCCCTTTGGCTTGAAAAATGTCCCAACAACTTTCATGAGCATAATGGATGATATATTGTGGCCTTTCACCGATTATGTTATGGTGGTGTATTTGGATGACATCCTCATCTTCAATAAGAATTGTGTGGAAAACTTGCAGCACCTTCAGTAGGTTCTTCACACTCTGCAACAACAAAAGCTATATGAAAATTTGGAAAAATTTTCCTTCCGCAAGAACAGGGTCCACTAGCTAGGCTACATTGTTGATGAGTGTGGGGTGCATTTTGATCCAGCCAAGATCCACATCATCCATGACTGGCCAAACCCAACCACACTCACTGAGCTTCAGAGTTTCTTAGGCCTTGCCAATTTCTATCGCAGGTTCATGTTGGGATTTTCCCATGTTACATGGGACCTTAACCAAGTGACCATGGGTGATGGAAATAAAAAATTCATGTGATTCCAATCACAAGAGAAATCATTTGATGATTTGAAGCAGTGATTTTCTCAGCCCTGGTTCTCTCATTACTCGACTTGAAATAGCTTTTTGATATTGATACATATGCTTTAGACTATGTTGTGGGGGAAGTTCTTACTCAACATGGACATCCTGTGGCCTATCATAGCGAGACATTATTAGATATGGTCTGTAAGTGCCCCATTTACGAAAAAGAAATGTACTCCATTGTACAAGCCTACCACCAATGGAGGCATTACATTCTCGATAAGGAGACAATCATCCAAACTGATCTTAAGCCTCTGCAGTTCATGTAGACACAAGGAAAATTGTAGAATAACCACCATCAGAAGTGGTCCACATACCTACAGTAGTTCCATCTCAACATAAAGTATAATACACGAAGCACCAATTGCATCATTGACTACCTCAATTGTTATGTAGTCATCGCACTAACAACGTCGCTACAATTTTGCGAACATGAGACCTCCGGATGGCCCCAACTATACGAGTGATATCCTTATTTCGCCACTACCTACCAGATGCTAGAAAAAAAACAATTGTCATTGATTTCATCTACAAGAGGGGTTTTTGTGCCATATATAAACATATATAAACACATTTATTATTATTATTATTATTATTATTATTATTATTATTATTAATTTAAGAATTATTAATATTTAAAGTGAAAAAATTAAAGACAACTCTCCATCAAATTTCTCAAAGTACAAATCTCTTTTAGAGTAAAGATTTAACTAATTTCTTAATATGAAAACCTATACTAAATATTAATAATATTTAGATTATTATTGATAATAATGATAATAATAAATGTGTTTATATATGTTTATTTCATTTAGAGTGAAAAAATTAAAGAAATCTCTTCATCAAATTTCTCAAAGTACAAATCTCTTTTAGAATAAATATTTAACTAATCTTTCAAAGTGCAAACCTCTAGAGTGAAAAACTTAAAAAAAAAGTTACATAAATCTACCCATCATTATAAACATTTGTAGCTATTATGGTCAAAACTAGTGTAATGGTTTGAATTTAGAAAGTTAAAATGTAATTTACCATTTAAAATGAGCTAAAATATTAATAAGGATACTATTTGAGATCAAAAAATAATTAATAATAATATAGTATTAATAATTTTTGAAAAAGTTACCATTTAAAATGAGCTAAAATATTAATAAGGATACTATTTAAGATCAAACAACAATTAATAATAATATAGTATTAACAACTTTTGAAAAAAATGAAGATTATTAAAATGCATTCATATTAAGTAATCAAAATTAATATTAAATAATCAGAATTATTTTTAAATATAAAAAATAATAATGATAGATTAGAAGAATTAATAAATTGAGTAGGCACTCATAGAAAAGGTTTTATCTAGAAAAAAAGGTAGATGCAATGACGTGAATAGATAAAAAATTGACTGTAGAGACGAGACCAATTATTCTTTAAAAGTGAAGTATATTAAAAAACAAAGAATAATAAAGCTGTAATTGGAAATTGTTACAATTGTAATTAGAAATTGTTACAATTTTTATATAATTTAATAATGGTGTTAATATAAGATAATAAGAATAATAATACAGTAAAAAAATTATAAATGGAAACAAAGATATAAAGTGGTATAAAAAAGAAGGATATTAATGGGAATGCAAAGATTACGATGATAAGAGTAGAAAAAAAAATCAGAAATAAGTACATAAATAACAATAATAAGATTTTTATATAATTTAATAATGGTGTTAATATAAGATAATAAAAATAATAATATTGTAAAAAAATTATAAATGGAAACAAAGATATAAAGTGGTAGAAAAAAGAATAATATTAATGAGAATGAAAAGATTACGATGACAAGAGTACATAAAAAGATCAGAAATAGATCCAAAATAAATGAGAAGCTAATAATTAATAAATAATAAAGTAAATAATAAAGGTTTAAGATCCAATAGTATTAAAGGAATTAAACTTATGAGAACAATGAAATATCAACCATTGTTGAAACTAATGAAAAATTGAAAGTGGTTTTAAGTAAAAACAGAGTAATAAAATATGTTAAGAATTAATAATTTTGTTTAAAATAAATAATATTAAAGTAAAAAGTTAATAAAAAATTGAAAGTGGTTTTAAATAATAACATAGTAATAAAATATGTTTAAGATTTAATAATTTTGTTCACAATAGTTAATATTAAAGTAAAAAAGTTTAACTTGGGAGGACAATAAAAGAAGGGAAAGGTTGAAGAGAAAGGAAACCAGGAAGACAATCAAGCTAAGAAAAACGAAGCGGAAGGTTGCCTCCTCAAGTTTAACTCTTTCACTTTATTAATATTACTATTATCCATTAACAATAAAATTATTAAGTCTTCAACACATTTTATTACTATGTTTTTACCACTTTCCACTTCATTAGTTTTTCAATGTTCTCATAACTTTAATTAGTTCACTGATATTAAGTACTTCATTATCATAACTTTAATGTTTTTGTTATACTTTT
Source organism: Picea abies (assembly GCA_900067695.1). NCBI lineage: Eukaryota > Viridiplantae > Streptophyta > Pinopsida > Pinales > Pinaceae > Picea > Picea abies. Next base: position 13,847 of record CBVK0100543586.1, on the reverse strand, counting down.
AGCTCTCTGTTTACTTTGGATTTATTTTGATCTCCTAATATTATATTTTCAACTTTTCATTTATATTATTTTTATTATTTTATATTAACATTATTATTAAATTATATAGAAATCTTATTATTATTTATGAACATTATATAGATTCATTTAAGAATATCACATATCATTTACAATTAATTAAACTTAGGTAAAGAGGGCAACAACCATTTTTCCCAACTACTTAAACTATATCCAATATATATAAACATATTTATTATTATAATTATTAATTTAAATATTATTAATATAAGTTTTAATAGTTGAAATTGAAATATAAATACATTTATTATTACAATTATTAATTTAAATATTATTAATATAACTTTTAATAGAGTAGTCTAAACCTTTTATCTTTGGGGTTTTTTTGTCATTTTTTTCTTTTGATTTTGTCGGAAATTTGGTGATGAATGATTAGATCTACAAATTTGAGTGGAAAAATTTGTATAATCTAAATGTCCAGAAATTTTTCAGCACTGTAATCTATTTATACATTAAAAAAACAATTTAAACAACAAAAAATAAAGATTCCAACCAATTTTTGAAGAAAATAAAAAATAAAAAAAACAAAACAAAACATTTAACAAAGTTCAAACTCGAATTGTCTGAGATACGTATATATCAGCTATTGTAGATATATTAAAATACTAACATTTTTAAAATGGAAGTAGATAATGTAAAAAGATTGTTGTTAGTCTATCCAAAGGCCTTTGTCTCGAAGATAATTTAGATAATCTCCCCACGCACCCGATTCTCTAAACATCCAGAAATATATTTTGCTTAGCCGATTTCGTCTCTCTTGTCCAATGCAATTTATTGCCTGCTCCATCTCTTCGTCCGAAATGCTATCAGGAGAAGCAAAGGCGACCCTACGAATCTCATCCACGTTGTTTACGATCTCATGACGAAAATGTTGTTTCAGCAATCTACAGGCATCTGGAGAAGCATTGGCCCACGTTCCCACCACGGGAAACACAGTAGGGAAGTGGATGGCCAAGAAATAAAGGCCGCCCCGTCCCAAACAGGGAAGTGGATGGCCAAGAAATAAAGGCCGCCCCGTCCCAAACTATTATCGAACAGATACCTCTCCGCCTTCGCAGGCGATGGCAGGAGAACGAAAATGTTGAGAGCAAGATGAGGAAATGGCGAGACGAATGTTAAATTGTCTCTAGTTTCGTTCTCCATCATCCACATACAATTATTAAATTGGATTTCTGAATCAGAACGCATAGATATTACGTTGTCTTGAATTGCTTCTAAGATGGATTCATACAGATCGTTTTGCTTCTCGCGAAAATATGACATATCTGCCCAGCCGTGGCGTGACAGCATGCGTTTGGCCCTTCTCCATTGCTGATTATTTGAATTGCCACGAGAAATTCCTAGACGTGCTCTTTCATGGGCTCGAAATACTTCGCCCCAGAATTCCTCCAGGATTTCTAAGATGATTGGGTCATTGGCATGCCAGCTGTATTGGATGAACTGAGCGTAAAACATCTTGAATCACTTATTGGGTTCTCTGAACATCAGAAGCAGAGTTATACACTAATAAATGGACTCATTCAACATCATATACTCACAAGATATGAGTTATCGGATACGAGTGAACCTACGTCACTTAATATGCCCGCTGCAATTGTATGTCTATCTAATTAACCATATATTTAATTGAGATCAATAAATTACAGTCCCCTCCTTACCAATATATCCACTTCAAAAAACAATATGATATTGATATAAGATGCTTCTTTCTTTTATATATATATATATGAGCGACAAAGGGTTACAATTATGATAAAATTATGATAAAAGGGTGCAATGAAAGGTTTTAGCCGACCTACTATAAATGTAATAATTTAATATATAGGGCTTAATAAGGGGCTTTATACATAACATGGGTCTTTGTCTAGGGATTAGCATTCCCCTCCCCTTCAAACAAGTGTTGTCCTTAACACTTGACTAACCACTGATGCTTTTGCACGAACAACTCATCCTCCCATGTCGTCTTTTCTACCAGTAAGTTCTTCCATTTGATGAGGTACTATGTAATTTCTCTATTTCTCAGGTGCTTAATTCTTGTTTCAAGGATCATTTCTAGCTCTACTATGATTTTTCCTTCTTCATTGATATCTCGTAAAATAGTTTGGACTGAGACCTTGTTGTCAATGACCTTCTTTAAGAAAGAAACATGGAAGACTATATGTACACGTGAAGATGGAGGAAACTCCAATTTGTAAGACATACTCCGAATCATTTGCAAAACATTATAGGAGCCATAATATTTGGGTGCTAATTTATTGTCCTTCTTTTGTTGCTTTAAGTGCATTTGTTTGTATGGTTGTAGCCTTAGAAATACATAATCCCCCACTTCAAATTCTCTTTCACTACGATGTTGATCTACTTGTTGATTCATTCTATTTTGTGTCATAACCAAGTTTTCCTTCAATATTGTGAGGACCTCTTGTTGGTTACCTATTTGGTCCTCCACTGCTTGAACCTTTGTATTCCCTTTCAAGGGTGATGTGATGGATGAGGATGATATCCATAAAGTGCCAGAAATGGGGACATTTTTTATGAAGTATGGAAGTATGTGTTGTACCACCATTACACCAAGGGAAACCACTTGACCCATTGTGTTTGTTTATCGGATGCAAAGAAATGAAGATATCCTTCTATAAATTTATTCACAATCTCATTTTTCTCATCAAATTGTGGGTGGTAAGATGAGTTATGAGTCAATTCAGTACCCAAATAAGAAAAAAAGTCAGTCAAAAAATTTCCCGTGAAATTTGGGTCTCAGTCACTTACAATAATCTTGGGGACTCCATGCATTTTTTTGAATTGTTTCCATGAATGCTACTGCTATTGTACTTGCTTTAAAAGGATGGGAAAGAGAGAAAATATGGGCATACTTTGTTAGTTGATCCACTACTACCATGATGGCAGTCTTTCCTTTGGATTTGGGTAAACTTGTAATAAAATCAATGGAAACTTCTTCCCAACGTTGGATTGGTATATCTAATGGTTGTAGGATACCAGGAGTCTCGAGTGTCTCTCCCTTATTCTTTTGGAAGACCAAACATTACACAAAATTTTGAACATCATTTTTAATACCTTCCAAAAAAAAATCATTCTTGATCACGTGGTATGTTTTCAAGAATCCTGAATGTCCCCCTATAGGAGAAGTATGCAATTCCAAAATGATATTCTGTTTGAGTTGGGAATTCTTACATAATTATAGACGATCATGATACCATAGAAAATTATTCTTCCATACAAAAGTATCTACTAAATTGGGGTCTTTATGTAGTTTTTGAATTATCTTGCATAACTTTTGATCTTGATTCCATTCTATCCTTGCTTCATCCGCCCAATCAAAATGTGGGATAGAACTAGCACATAGTGAACCTTATATTTATTCCTCTTTCCTAGAAAGGGAATCTACCACAACATTATGTTTTCCTTTCTTGTAGATAATTTTAAATTCATAACCAAACATCTTTGTAACCCATTTTTATTTCTCTTCTGAAGATAATCATTGCTCCAAGAAGTACTTCAAATTGTCATGATATTTTTTTACATTAAAGTGTCTCTTATTAGGTAGGAGTGTCATTTCTAAACTGCATGTAGTATGGCCAACATTTATTTTTCATAAATGGCTTTGAATAAGTTTTTTTCCTTTAAGTTGGTTGGTTTGAAAGGCAAGGGGCCTTCCTTATTGCATTAAAAATGCACCAATTCCATGGCCCGAGGCATCACACTCCACAATAAATGTTTTTGTAAAGTGAGGTGTGGCCAATATGGGATTTGTACACATAGCCTCCTTAAGTTTTTCAAAATATTTTGTTGCTTCTTCGGTCCAAGAAAATACTCGCGTCTTCGATAATGTTGTTAGATGTGCTACTATTTGACCATAGTTCTTGAAAAAATTGTGGTAATACCATGTCAATCCTAAGAATCCTCTAAGTTTCTTCAAGGTTTTGGGAAATGGCCATTCCCTCATAGCTTTAATTTTGTCAGGGTCCACTTTTACACCTTCATGAGATACAATATGACCCAAATATTCCACTTTTTGAACCCCAAAGGAACACTTGGAAGGCTTAGCATAAAGTTTTTTCTCTTCCAATAGTTGTAATACTCTCTCAACATGTGTTACATGCTCTTCCTAATATTTTATATAGATTAGTATGTCATAAAAAACAATAACACAATTTTTTTAAACAAGGGCTTGAAAACAAAATTCATCAAGTTTTTAAATGTTGAAGGTGCATCAGTCAGTCCAAATGGAATAACCAAAAACTCATAATGACCTTCATATGTTCTAAAATTTGTTTTAGGAATATCTTCTTGCCTTGTTCTGATTTGATGATATCCCGAATGAAGATCCAACTTAGTAAAGAATTTTTCTCCATGTAATTCATCTAATAATTCATTAATTACAGGGATAAGAAATTTATCTTTGATGGTCATTTTGTTGAGCTGTCTATAATATGGACACATACGCCATGAACCATCCTTTTTTCCAACACCACTTCTGAAGAGAAATAACTTTGTCTATGTTGAATGATCCCGGCCTCTAACATTTCCTGGATCATGCGCTCAATCTCACTTTTTTGTTCATATGGATGCCTATAAGGCCTAATGTTAGATGGTGAAATTCATGGTTTCAAATGAATACCATGGTCATGATCTCAAGCATGTGGAATACCCTTAGTTATTTCACCAAATACCTTGGAATGATTGTTGATAAATATTTGGAGATCTGATGGAGTAGGGGCTATAGATGTTTGAACATCAAGTGAGAACAATTTTTCAATTACACCTTGGTGTCCCTTTTTGAGTAATTTTTCCATGATATTAGAGCTTTTCACTTTTGAGGGTGTCCCTTAGACACCTTTAAGATCAATTTCCTTTCCATTTGAGGAAAATCTCATGAAAATATTTTGAAAATCAGAGGCCACTATTCCTAGTGATTGCAACCATTGGACCCCTAATACAACATCATCACCCCCCATTTGGATTGAAATAATGAGGCTATCCCTAAAATACTCCCCCATGTTGAGCTTAATACTATGGAATTTCCATGAACAAATTATGGTACCTCCATTTGCAATCATTACTTGAAACTCTAGTGTAGGATATACAAAGCAGTTGAGATCTTTTACTAATTTGTAATTAATGAAATTATGGGTGCTACCCAAATCAATCAATATTGTTACCTTTTTCCTTTTGATGTATCATTATATATTGAGGGATTTTGGATTAATGATGATGGCCAATGCATGACAAGATGTTGTTGGAGTAGTCTCTTATAGATATGGTTCTTGTGACAATTCCAATTCCTTATCTTATTCCTATTCATAGTCTATGTAGAATAATTTATTCTCACGACATTTATGTGTTTTACTGTACTTGTTGTCACAATTGAAACATAGTCATTTTTCTCTTCTTTCATCCATTTTTTGAGGCATCAACCTTCTTGGTGTAGGTATTTTATCTTCTTCCTCTTCACAGTCTATGTAGAATAATTTATTCTCACCACATTTATGTCATTTACTATACTTATTGTCACAATTGAAACATAGTCCTTTTGATATTATTTCATCCATTTGTTGAGGTGCCAACCTTGTTGGTTTAGGTATGGTTGTCTTATGGCCCCCATAATGATATCTTCTTCCAATGTTAGACTTGTCTATAGCCTTATTTTTGGCATGAATATGATGATCATTTTGCATAGCTTCCATAATACTTGTAGGTTTTCTTAAGAAAAGATCATGTTTAATGTGTTATCTTAATCTGCCCATGTAGGATCCAACAAGTGTTCATCACTTATGTTATCCACCATTTTGGCAAATACCTAATATGTTGAATTATAATCTTCAATATCACCTACGTGCTTCATTCTTGTCAATTGACTGAAGTAGTCATGTTCCCAAAATTTCACATATTGTGCTTCTAAGTATCTTGTAAATAAGCCTCAAATGTAGTGATATAAAGGGGGCTTCCTTTTCACTATCTGTTGATACCATTGATATGGTTTTATCTTAAAATTCAAGGTTTCTATGTGAATTATTTTCCTATCATCCATAATATTATGTAGTTAAAAATATTGTTTTATTCAGTTCACCCAGATAAAGACCCTGGTACCATCAAACTTCTTTAATTAAATTTTGGGAAATGTAGTGGCCATATTAATTTAACATCCAGTAATTCTACAACAAGACAGTAACTTCTACTAGATTTATGAAAATTCAATAATTCCTTTCTATTTTAACACATACGCATGTAAATTTAACAACGAATAATAAATTTTTATAATAGATTAAAAACAATCCATAATTTTAAATACTTGGGTCTGATGCTAACCCTCTGTTTCTCCACTTGCCTTGTTGACCGTTGTTACACCGTGTAAACACTGCCCAAACCTACTATCCTCCCTACCAACTAGGACAACTACCTAGCTTGAGGATATCATATGGATATCCTGGCCCCCGTGCCCAAAATCTCCAGCAAACCAGTGCCTGTACTGAACCTTCCTGACTACAAAACTCCACTCTCCTCCCTGCCAATCCAAGAGAGCCCCCCAAAATCAATCTCCCTCTCTCGTCGAATGATCCCCTTCTTCCTAACCTCCTCCACTCATATCCTCCTTCACCACCCTCTCCCCCCACTTACTTCCTTACCTACTCCTAGTTAATGCCCCTTATCCTTTCCTTTATTATTTTATCCTTTCTTATTTATTATCTTATATTATATTTAATGTCCTATCCCTTCCCGAATACGTAAGCTTTAATTTAACAATATAATTTATTAACCCACTTTAATCCTTTACTTAATTAATTAATGGGTCAATTAATAATTAATTAATCCTTGACAATCATGAACAACTAATTAATAATAATTAATTAGTTAAGGTTATTTTAATAAATAATTATTGTTTAGCTAACTTTTAGGATAGTTATATTATTAAATTAATTATAATTAATAATCCTATACATATATTTAAGCAAGGTCGTTACATACACCCACCCTTCAGGAAACTTCATCCCAAAGTTAAGGTATCTTATGGTACAAAGGACAAAAAACATGGGTCACACATTCATAACAAGTAACTGACATTATCAATAAGTAAGTCAAGAAAAATCATACATACTAGCGTATATGTACAAGAAATGCATGTGTAGCTAGTACATACAAGTCTCATGCATGTACTAATAATCAAAACTATCATCCATTAGTAATTTATGTATGCATCCAATCCAGTCAGCAAGACTAGTCTTTTATAAAAGACAACAAACCAATCAATTGTTTGAGAAATCCTTTAATTACTATTATCCAGTTTAACAATTTTATTTTTAATAACTGTGGTTTAGTTACGTAATAATGAATATTCATATATACACATTTCTCTTTTTTTTCTTTTTTTTTTTGAAGGGAAAACATTAAATTCCACCACCAAACAAATCTCCATACTCTCTCAACTATTACTACTCATCCTTCCTCCCTAACCTACTTCCATCTCCATTCCTATCCTTCCTCTATTACTATTATCCAGTTCAAATTTTTATTTATTTAGACAACTGTGGTTTAGTTACATAATTATGAATATTCATATATACACATTTTTTTTTTAAGGGAAAACATTAAATTCCACCATAAGACAAATCTCCATACCTTCTCAACTATTACTACTCATCCTTCCTCCCTAACCTACTTCCATCTCCATTCCTATCCTTCCTCTACTAGACTATCTTGGAGTGTCAACTATATTGACCTAACTCCAAATAGAACCCATAAGCAGAAGTGTCACTATCTCGACCAAGTTTCCCTAGTAGGCATCTGACAGTCATCATCACACGTCTTGGGGAGAGTGAACTAACACCGTCCTCCCATGAATTCAAGTTTCGGAGGATACACGGTGGGAAATTCCTCCACCCCTGCTAATCATAACTAGGGTCCACACCCTACAATGGATTATACAGTGGCATCGTGTTGCTGGGGGTTTTGTCATCGTTCATTCTGTTTTGGGCAGTGTCATCACCTGAAATCATGCACTGGTCCACATATCATAGCAATGCATCCAAACCAATATAAATTCCACATACAATATTCATACCATAATGTTTCTCAGTTAGTGGTCCTGATATCCACTTTCATCATCATTATCCCTTGGCTATTTCATAGCCCATAACCTGCAGATTAGTCTGTAACACAAACTCTTACATTTCTATGCATTATAATCATGTAATTGCATACTATCATCATTTCAATTTGGTATCCCTATACCGATAATTTAACATCAAAGTTTTCCAGTTAGAAATATATCTCATAATATCCCATAATTCAATTTTGACACCCATTCATAAGATTATCATTTACCCAAAATAGATTGCATCATATGCAACATCATCCTAATAACATTTAAACATTCATTAAATTCACATTCTCACAATATGTCGCATCATATACATCATTATTCATAACATTTAAACATTCGTAAAATTTACATTCACATAATGGATCTCATTACATACATCATCATCAATAACATTTAATCATTCATAAAAGTTCATACATTTAAAGTTTAGGTGTATCACTTAATATTTTCATTGTGACTAGAAAATAAAGTATATAGGCATCAAGTAATCCTGGCTGTCTAAGTCAAAATATGGTGTTACATACACCCAACCTTCGAGAAACATGTTCTCGAGGTGGTCAAAAAATGTGAGGGATAGTCTCGCCGTAGTGTCTCGATGTCTTCCCAAGTAGCAGATCCTGGACTATACTTGTCCCACTGGACGTTAACTTGGTCTACTAGATGGTTCCTGAGATGTCGGACTCTACAGTCCAATATGCATAATGGTTCTACCGTGAGGGTTCCCATGTCTGATACCTACAATTCCTTCCAATTTAGTTTATGTGATTCATCAACAACATAATGACGTAAAACAAATACATGAAATACATTATGAGTTTTATGAAAGTGGGGTGGTAGTACGAGACAATATGCAACGGGTCCAATTTTCTCTTGGATTCTGAAAGGTCCTATAAATCGAGGTGACAAATTTTTCCCCTTCCCGAACCGTTTGGTACTCTTATTAGGCCTGATGTGAATGAAAACCTGGTCTCCCACTTCATAACTTCAGTCGGTCTTGTGTGCATCCACATAACTTTTCTGCCTATCCTGAGCTTCCTTTAGTCTCTACCTAATCTGAATGACATGTTCTTCCATCTCTTGAATCAATTCTGGCCCAACTGTTACTTGGTCTTCTAGTTTATCCTAACTCAATGACGTTCTGCATGGCCTCCCATACAAAGCTTCATAGGTTGGCATTCCGATGGAGCTATGAAAATTGTTATTGTAGGCAAACTCTACCAAAGGTAAGTACTTCTCCCACTGGGTTTGATTATCCATGACATACATCCTAAGCATGTCTTCCATGACTTGATTTACTCTCTCAGTTTGCCCATCTGTTTCAGGATGATAAGATGTGCTTAAGTTCAACTGAGTCCCCAACGCTGACTGTAAACTTGTCCGAAACCTAGAAGTGAATCTAGAGTCCCTATCTGAAATGATCTTCTTAGGTATCCCGTGAAAATGGATAACCTCGCTTACAAATACACGTGCCACATCAGTGACATCGTAAGTGTCTCTAACTGGAATAAAATGAGCACTCTTGGTTAACTTATCCACTATCACAAGAATGGCATTGTGTCTATGAGATGTGAGTGGAAACCCCACAACAAAATCCATGGAAATGACTTCCCATTTGGACATAGTAACATCATGTGGTTGTAGGAGGCCTGCCGGGTGATGGTGGTTGGATTTCACTTGTTGAAATTCTAGGAACTTGGCGACGAAATGGACTACATCGCGCTTCATGCCTACCCAGAAGAAGATTTTCCTTATATATGCGTACATCTTCTTCACACCCAGATGTGCACAATAAAGTGCTCTATGGGCTTCCTTCAGTATGATGCTTCGAATATCCCCATTCTTAGGGATGTACATCCTTCCTCGATATCTTAACAATCCTTCTGTTTTTAGACTATATCCTTCATACTTTGGATCTAACTACCTCCCGCTCTGGAGGTTTTAAGTAACCTTTAAATACCAACTGTCTCCTGGGAGTTGTGTCAACACATGTTCCGTCAGATTGACCTTTAAGGTTACCAAGGAGAAGATACGTGGTCTCCTACTCAAGGCATCTGTGACCACATTTTCCTTTCCCTTGATGTATGGAATACCAAAATCATACTCTCTCATAAACTCACTCCATCGCCTTTGCTTAACATTCAGATCTCTTTGAGTGAAGAGATGTTTTAAACTTTGATGGTCCATTTTGAGCTCAAAGTTTGGCCCCACAAGATAGTGCCTCCAAATTTTTAGAGCTAGCATTACAGCTGCCAACTCTAAATCATGAGTCACGTATAGCTCTTCATGTTTCTTCAACTTCCTTGATGCATAAGCTATCACTCCTCCATACTGCATTAGCACGACCCCCAACCCTTTCTTTGAGGCATCTGTGTAGACCGTGAAGTCCTTTTCCATATCCGACACTCGTAGAATTGGCGCACTGGTTAGTAACCTCTTAAGATCAATGAATGCACTATCACATTCTTTTGTCCATTCATACCTGACCCCCTTGCGTTGCAAAGTGGTGATGGGTTTCGCTATTTTTGAGAATCCTTCCACAAATCTCTGGTAATAACCTGCTAGCCCCATGAAGCTTCTCACCTCATGGGAATTTTTCGGCACTGGCCACTCCATAATGGCCTTTACCTTTTCTAGGTCCACAGAGATTCCTTCGCCGGAAATGATATGACCTAAATAATGGATCTCTTTTTGGAAGAAGGAACACTTTGACAACTTCCCATACAATTTGTTCTCCCTAAGGCAGGACAACACTACTCGTAGGTGTTCCTCATGTTCTCTTTCATTCTTGGAATATACGAGGATATCATCTAAAAAGACTTGTACAAAATGGTCTAAGTACTTTCGAAATACGCTGTTCATGAGGCTCATGAATACTGTTGGCGGATTGGTCAATCTGAAAGGTACTACAACAAACTTGTAATGTCCAAACCGAGTTCAAAAGGCAGTTTTTGGGATATCACCTTCCTTAATCCATAACTGATGATACCCTGATCACAAATAAATCTTTGAGAATACCACTGCTCTTTTCATCTGATCAAAGAGGTCATCTATTCGCGGCATTGGGTACCTATTTTTCACTGTAGAATGATTCAAGTCCCTGTAGTCTATACACAGTCATAAGGATCCATCCTTCTTCTTTACAAAAATTACTGGTGCACCCCAAGGTGAGACACTGGGCCTTATTAGCCCTAAGTCTAGTAACTCTTTCAACTGCATTTGTAATTCACAAAGTTCCGGCGCTGTCATCCGATACGGAGTCTTGGAGATTGGTTCTGCACCAGGTTTTAGCTCAATAGTAAAATCAAGCTCCCTCTCAGGAGGTAACCCTGGTAACTTGTTCGAAAAAACATCTTTAAATTCTAACAATACCAGGTACTGATCCAATGAGGGTCCCTTCCTTTCATTCACTGCTTCCACTACATAAAGTCGACACCCTTGCCTCAAGCATCACTTAACCTTCATAGTTGATATAAAGCATAACGACACTTTTCTCTGTACACCCTGGATCTTTACTGGTCTTCCTTGATCGTCGACATAAAGCACCCTCTTTGAGAAACAATCTACTAAAGCTCAGTGAGCTACTAACTAATCCATTCCAATGATTAGATCATATGCCCCAAGAGCAGTGACGTATACCTTCAACCTGGTAGTACACACTCCCAGGTCTACTATACAATTATAGGTCTACTATACAATTATCGACACTAGGTCCTACTGCTTGTTTTTCCCCCGAAGCCATCTCGGCTTGTTTAAAGTCATCATGCTCATAGGCTGGCAACCCACTCTTTTCTAATGCATATGGTGAAATGAAACTATCTGTCGCACTAGAATAAAATAAAATCTTAACATTGATATGATTTAGCGTACCTGATGACTCCACCACCATGGATTGATGTTTGGCCTGGCAATTATTAACCGCTGCGTAAATCTAGTGGCTACTACTTGCTCTCCCCATCGGTGCCTTTCCTTCTCTATGCACGAACCCTGATTGTAACTTTGGACAGTCACACTGGTAATGGGGTCCTCCGCACCCCTAACAGGTAACACAAGATTGAACCTATGCACTGTTATTTGACTGTCTCTGAAATGATTTCCTTCCTCTAGAACCCCTGCCCCTACTAGTTGTTCCCTGAGATGGTCATGGATCTGTCTGTGTTGTTGGTGATGAAAGAGATGCTGCACTCATTGCCATTGAAATCCTTGCGGCTACTATCCTTGGTGCGACTCTGTTACCATATGGCGGTGGCCTTGAGCCCCCTCCCCTAGGAAATGTCCTCAGGGCCTTCCCTACAAATCCTGGATGATGCGGAAATGTTGGTCTTGTAACCCCGGTTAAGTTCATGGGTTCCTTCGCATAACGTGCATTTTCCACTACTTTCGCTACTAAAGACGGTTTCCACATCTGCACCATAGCTCTTATGTTAGGGTTCAATCCATAGATGAAGTGCTCTACCTATCGTTGGTCATTATCCATATACGAAACATATTTTACCAGTTCCATAAATCTGATCTCATATTCTTCCAAAGTTATATTTCCCTGTACTAAGGCATGAAATGCCCCTACCTGTTGTTCCTCATAGTATGCTGGTAGATATTTCCTTCGAAACCTCTCCTCGAAAAGTTCCCAAGATACTGTGTCTGGGGTAAGGTGCAGTTGTCTTTCCAAGTTGCCCCACCAGTTCAAGGCGCTATCTCTTAACTGAAAAATTTTGATCTTTGCCTTTGAGTTGGATGCATAGTCCCTTAAGGAAAAGCACCTTGTCATGCCTTCCAACCATGCTTCCGCGTATTCACTGGCACGACCCCCAACAAACTACAGAATTTTGATCTTCTACAATTCTCGTGTGATGTCTTCAGGTGGAGGTCCTCCCCCTGAATCCCTTGATGCTTCTGGGTTACCCATTCCAGACAGTGGGGGTTCCACTTCAGTCCCTATCGGTTGTTTCCCCTTTAAAGTCTCATTAATGGTTTCTAAAGAGCGTAGTATGAGAGCCAGTTCGGGTGATGGTGGTGGTGGTGCTGGTGGTGTTGGCGGTTCTTGCGACAACGCTCCCTTGCCTCGACTCCCTCGAGTCCTGACCATCCTATATGATTTAACCTGCATCACCCAAAGTTGTCAGGGTGGGTTCCAGGATGTTTAAAATTGGTGCTACTCAAACTAGAAATAGGGCTAGGCGTAAGTTTTATTTACTTGTCTGTAAACAGACATTACTCCTTTAGGTGATTGGCTAGGTTAGGATTAGGATTAAGCATCTAATATTGATTTCTTTGCCCCTATATAAAAAAACTATTGGTTCCCTTGCCCTGTAGCTACGCTAGCCTTGCGCCATACTTGCCAATTCCTATGCTTACTCTCCTAGTGCATATGTCGCCTCCTTCCCACTTGTCCTAGTCTAAGTCCTTTTAACTTTTCACTTACAACTAAATATCCTCCGATGCTTGACTCATGAGCTTTTCCTTGGCGCGTAGTGTTGGCATTGTCGATTGCTACATTGAGATTTAGTGTTGACTTTGACTAGTGGAATGGAGTGGAGGGACTTGGCACTCGGATCGACGAATTGTGTGTACGGTCTCATGAGCCTGATTGGACAATCGGAGTTTATACTTGGGATACAAAGATCAGCAGCGCTAAATAAGCCTTTACCTTGATTTC
>CBVK0100543585.1:0-17506 GCA_900067695.1 Picea abies | reverse complement strand
TCAAGGCGTTGAGTACTTTTCCTAAGGTTTTTCTATGCTATATTGATGTTTGGTTCTTAACACTATAAATCCTTTAACTATTTTGATAATTTGTAGGTCCATCTTAACCCCAATTAAAATTACAGTCCTTCCCTCTTCTTATTAGATATTATTTCTCTTGATTAGGAGTAAGGCTATCCTTCACCTGATCAATATATGTTTTCCTTTTTGTTAACTTGCATCATAGATTAAAGCTGCATTTGTATTGAAGTCTGTAAAGTCTCCTTTTGCAGGAGCAAAATCCATTGTGGCATAGTCGATCCCTTGTGTCAACCTTAGGGTTTCTTTCTTGAAAGCATGTTGCAAGAGAGTAATCCATTTCCTTATGTCTACTAATTAAAGCAGGTAACAATATAAATTAAGGGATTAAAGGTTGTGTGTGTGTGTGTGTGTGTGTGTGTGTGTGTGTGTAATAGTCTAGATTAGATTAACATTAGAATAGGAGAGTCTTAGGAAAAGGGTAACTAGAGACACATAGAACCAGTCGAAATTACCATTTCAATGGATAAGGGTCTAATTGGGACCCTGACCGGGTGATATCCCTATGATGTTGAACATTGTCATTTTTTTCCATCAACATGTTGTCACTTAGGAGAAATCGATTAGTCATGCTCGATATTTGAACTTGGTATATTCCCAGTTTGACACACTTTACAATCTAATTCCTCATGATCCTCACCCATCGAATGATCCTTCAAGACTTTCTTTAGAATCCCATGTCGATGGCTTGGTGGGTTCCGTGAACAACACCAAAACTACTCCCTCTCCTATACAAACCTCTGAGGTGAATGAATTCCTTTCCACTTCATCTCAACAACCTAGAGGTAAGAAGAAAAACAAGGGTAAATACAAGATATTTGCTAACCCACAAGAGAGTACAAAAATTGTTGATAACCAACCGAAAAGAAAAGTTAAGCTTCCCTGCATGTTTTTACGGAGGACCACTACACGAAAGACTTCCCTCATCATGAGGAAGTCGCTAAATTTATGAAAGGTACCTCCCTACCCATAGTGTTAACTAACACTTTCCCAACTCAGAAACAAAAAATGGTTGCACAAAATCCTTCCCCTTCGCAAGGGGAAACACAGATCATTCCCACCATGGGGATGCTTCCTCAAGCACCATTCAAGCCTTTATGTGTAAAGATATGGTTAGTCTAACAAACAAAGCTAAGACTTATGACACTTCTATAGATAATCATTCCAATGGAGGTGCTACCAATAATCCCTCCACTTCCACTCCTCCTCCATCCTTCACCCCTCTTCAGATCGAGAGGCATGTTGTCGACTTAGTGTTGTGCCCTCCCAAGGACACAATTTGAAAGTTGATTTTCAATCCAAGTTCCCACACTACTTAAAGCTACAACATCGTTGAATATTTGGTGCAAGCACCTTGTGCTATGTCAATGCTTGAAGTTCTACAAAACTGTCTAAGTCAACGTAGAACCCTATTATCATCCATTGGAGTTGTGGATCCAGAGGTGTCGAATATGATTATGTTTAATCTGGAATATTTAAAACTAAGGCTCTCCCACCACCTGGAATTCCAAATTAAAGATATGGTTCATGGGAAGAACATCCATCACACTGTTTTGGATGAAGGAGCTTCCACATGTGTCATGTCTTTGTCCTACTGGAGAACCATTGGTTCTCCTAAACTTCACTAGTCTCTTACCACCCTTAAAGAGTTTGATGGACGTGGTTTCCAACCTTATGGGCTCTTGCAATATTTCTCTATATAATTAAAGGGAAAATTAATTTCTATAGAAATTGAAATGGTTGATGAGCCCCTGGATTATAATTTTTTGGTTGGTTGCAGTTGGTTCTATGAGATGATTGTCTTCTCTTCTTCAGTATTTTTCATTTCTTAATTTCCCCATCAAGGGAAAATTGTGACTGTTGATGAACTTGATTATTGCACACCATATCTCAATAATTCTCCAACGAATAATATCCCTTTCTTGGGACAATCTGATCTTAAGTATGAAAGTGTGGGGGTAGGTCTCCTCAAGGATTCCTCACTCATAGGAATTTTTTCCTTACCTCCCCTTGATCCCCCACATGAGGTTTCTACGTTAAATATGATTAAAAATACGATGCACTGATCCTCTCGATCATCTAATCCTTGGGTAGTGCTTATCCCATCTGCCACTGAAGCACTAGGTGACATCATGTCACTTAGTCCAGCAGAGTCTTTTGTGCCACAAGATTTGGTACCTAAACCTTCCCTTCCTCCACCTATCTCTATTGATCCTCTTTATTCCTCCCTCTCTGGAAAACCTATCCTTATTAGTAGCTATAATTCTAATCAGGTGCAGAAGAAGAGTCAATGGAAGAACTGAAGCTTGGGGGGCATGTCTCCAGCCTCTAGAGTTCATACTAAAGTTAAAACACCAACTTCTTATGATGATGTTGGGGTAAAAGTACCAACTTCAGGAAAAAACCCACCAATAAATATCGATCAATGTACCAACATCTGGACATGATGTTGGGAAGAGGCACATTCATGGGTATTACATCGAGCATAGTGTATTTTCGGTTTCAAGCTTGTCAAAAATGAAACCAACTTCGAGCATAATTTCATTCTTTGTTTGAAGTTCGTTAAAAAATGAATCATAATACGAGCATACTTCATCATCCTTAGAGCTTGTTAAACAATGAAGATTAATCTTTCAATTGGTAGTTTACCCCTTTTTTGGCCTCATAAGACTAACTACGAAAAAGGTATACTCTAGTCAATCATGACTAGAAGAGTTCTCCCTTGTATTGTTTTACACTTTTCAGGCTTGGGGGACTAAATTTATGAAAAAGAACATCCATGGAGTCATCTTTAATATCTTTTCAGACTTTCTAAACATGAAAATACCATCGATTTTTCCTTCTTTGGACTCATAAAACATGCATTGAAGGACCCATACGGGGCCAAACCCCTCCTTTTTGAGGTTAGTTAAACATATGATGAGAGACTCATTGAAGATGAGCTATACCAAGCATTTTTTATCCTCCTCAAGCTTGTTAAAAAAAATAGTTACTCTCCAATCATGGCGGGGGAAACAATTGAAGGAAGTGGGTCAAGTTTTTGGAAAGCATCATGGCATTTTTTTTTTCTCCCTTGCACATGTCACCTATTTTCATCTCATATTATAGTTGGGTATACTTCTTGTCTTTAAGTCATACCAATCCCATGTGTCCTCATACTCCTTCAACTCACCCGAAGAGTTCCCTAGTGATCGTTGCACTATGTTTTGGTCTATTTCTTAGTCGAGTCAATGTTTCCAAGTCATTTTTCATGCCTCACAATGTTCAAGGGAAGTTTCACTTCTAACCAACCACTCTATAGTATTACCATATTTCATCCTCGTGTCAGTCCACACTCATTTAATCTATCATCTCACATCAATTTCCTACGTCAGTTTCATGTTGATGATGGGGGACTCATCATGAACCTCCTTCGATGAGTCTATTCATGTCAACTTCAACACATTATCTAAGAATTAGACTTAGAAACCAATTAGTACTTTGGATCCTTCATGCCTCAATGGAAGGTTTCCTTGCCTTCGAAAATAGGTTTACACCATTGGATTCTCATTAAATGATTCCATAGATGTTTGACTTCAACACATTTTTTCACATTCGATGGAATGTACTATGGTACCTTAGGATTAATTTTCATCATTGGTGATTTCCCTCGCACTTGTTAATGATATACATTAATGACCAATAATCAAGTGGTTTCTACCATGTTCGACATCAAGCCATATATTCACATGGATATAATCGTACTATTTCAGGATCGGGATGAAGACCCTGGGTTGGGAGCTCACTCTGTTATGTTTTTTATCCAGGCTGCGATGGAGATCATTTCAATATGTATAAGATTCTAGTATAACCATCATATTGGCAATCTCACTGATGTATATGTTGTCACATAGATCCACTTTGCATTGGTATGTGGCTATTTTTTGTCATATCGTAGATCCACTGTGTATTCTTTCATGGCTACGATCAAATCATGTCGTGGAGGTATGGATCCACATTGTATCTCCAGTGGCCATATCCTTAGTTATTACTTTCATGGATCTATTGTGTATTGGTCGACGACCATGCTTTGATTCAGTTTACTCCGAGCATAGGTATGCATGCCTTGTGGATGATAGATATATATTGTTTGATGTTTGTTTGCAGCTTCCACCGAGATCTCCTACTCCAACTCCCTTGCATTAATATTTTGTAAAGTGTTTCGGCCATCATTTTCTCCTCTGAAATCACAATTTAGAGGGCATCTATTACACACCAAATTCCCACACTAATAAGTTTCACACTTATGTATCTCATTCTTCTAAGTTTCATAAGTGTCGTATGCACCTTACTAAGTGTCACATGCACTTTATCAAGTGTTGTATGCACCTTACTAAGTGTTTCATGCACTTTCTTAAGTGTCACATCTTTGACACCATAGAATAACATTTGTCACAATCCCTAATCAATGTGGAAAATAAAAAATCATCATGAGAAGGGGAAAAAAATGCTTTTTACCTTGAGATTTTGACTAATTTTGAAGATCAACACTACCTTGGCCATGTATAGGGAGCATTGAAATCTTATCAATTCTCCCTCGCCCATGTACAATGAGTGTTGACAATGCTCTATGCTCAATACTACGGGAGCGTTGAAGTGGTAGAGGAATTTATGGCTATTCTAAGGGTCATATCTGAGATTCTCTTAAGTGGTTTTAGTCGAGGGTTTGATTCATGATTTGAGTCACCCATATTCCCTCAATTTTGGTAACCAAATCCTAACCTAAGGAGAAAAATCCTCAACCATTTCCTAAAATCAGTCATAGTGGTTAAGCGTCCCAAATCCTATATAATGAGGCCACTCAAAGGTGAAAGGGAAAAATGATTTTAGAGTGTCAAAAATTTAATATTGTGAGGAGAATTCATCAAAGCATAATTATTTAGATCTTAATAAATTCAAGCAAGGGATGGAATGGAGAGCTTGGAGGAGCTATTGCAATGTCAACGTTTGTTTGTAAGTACTTCACCATGTTTCTCCATTAATATAACCTGGTCTATTTCCTTCATATTGTTGTTCATACATGTATGCCTATATAGATAGATATGCTCTTATCTAATGATATATTGTAGTATTATAAGGTGTTTTTTTTTTCCTTGCAGACTTTCTTCATCGTGATAGAATCTTGGACAACAATACTAAACATTAAAGATCAACGAGGACAACTATAGAAAAGGAGTAAGTCACACTTATTTATTCTATCTTCTCCGCCTATAGACATAAAGAATATATCTAAAGGAATTTTAGTGTCCATTTGTTTGTTTTTCTCTCTTGGAAAATAGGGGTCTATATATCCAAGGGATATTTTAGTTGTCTGCAAGGGAAATATTAGGTAACAATTATCATCTATTGTCTTGTTGTAGACATGGATAACATTGTTTTGCAGGTACATCATATTTGGAAACAAATTACCCTCTCACAAGACTCTTTCCTAGGTTTCATATCTACATTTTACCTTGACCTATAGGGTCATATCTCATATCTTATCACTTTTCATCTCAATCCCCCTAGGGTCACCCGAGATTCTCCCTTTGTGATGATTTTCATCATCACTAAAGTGAGGGGAGTGTTTATCTAAGGTGAAAGTGGAAAATTACTCCCATAGTTATCACACCTTTGTGGTTTGGGTTGGGAATTTCCCAAGCTACAATATCTCTGATAACAAGCCCCACCTAAGCATATATGGCCCCTCTCTCACTTGGATTTTGTGTAATAATACCTCATCTTCAGAGGCTTTGTTATCAGTTCACTAGGGGATCCTAAGATCATTTGGTATGGGGAGAAAATCCCTCCAAATGGATAAATCAAGCATCGATCGCCAAAAGTGGAAGACCAAAAATGGTTGGTGGGGATTTACAGATTTTTTTATTTCCCATAGTTGATGTTGATCCTACAATTTAGGAAACTACTTCCAGGAATCTTCCAAAAATAGGTTGTGGAGCCATCATTGACTTCTTAAAACAAATGATTCTTGATCAAAGGTTTGTTCTTCCAATTCGTGTTCCAAATCATTGAACCTTCTCTATCCTCCTCCATTATAACTAACTATTGTTCATTAATATTGGATGCATATTTATTTCTCATGATTCTCGTCCAAAGGTTTTTTCCTCCTTTTAACCACCACCACCAAGTTTTGGATTCGAGAATTGAGTTCAACAAATCTAGGTCTCTAAGTCCCAATCCCCCTGCCAATTTAGGGAGGCACAATTTATCCCATGTTATAGGGACCATTTCCTTTCTATTTTCATGTCATTCCATATTTATTTCCTTTGTAGATTCTGAATAGTTTGGGAGCTTCCAGTGCTGAAAAATATATAAGGGGATAGCTTGTAAAACTGACTTGAGGAGGACTAAATTCCTAACAATATTAAGATATCGGAAGGTCCATGAGGAGAGATTCCTTTCCATCTTAGATATAATATCCTCCCAAGAAACATTTCTCACAACATTCTCCAAAATCAACACCCCTAGATATTTGGATGGAAGGGAGCTCTTTCTAAATCCTAGAATTTTATAAATGTTGAATTGGATTGAGACTGGGGTGTTGAAGAAGAAAATATGTGATTTGTCTTGATTGATGGACATAACATATTCTACCATAAATTCATCTAGAGCCATTTTAATTTCTCTATATTCTTTGACAGACGATATCCCCATAAGCATGGTATCATCTACAAACTAGATGTTGGAATTCAAAGGGTTAATATCGTGCAATTATATACATTTTAGTGCTCCCTCTCAAACAACAACATTAAGGCCTCTACCAAGGACTTCATCGATCAAAATTGAAAAGGAAGGGTGAGAGGGAGTCCCCCTGTCTCATGCCCTGGGAAGGAGAAAAAATTGAATATGGGGAGACATTTACCAATACAGAAAATGCTAAGGAGGTGAGAGAAATAACCCAATCAACCTAGACATTATTGAAGCCAAAAGTAAGAAGAACTTCCCAGATGTATTTCACACTAAGTTTGTCCAAATCCTTCAACATATCCAACTTGATAAGCATGCCTAGAGAATGGGTGGATTTTAGGGACTGAATCACTACATGGGAAAGGATAATATTGTCCAAAATATACTTTCCCTTAACATATCCAAAATTATTTGGTGATATAAGAAGGGGAATCTAGGTTTTAAGGTAGGAACCAATTTCTTTGGTGATTCTCTTGTAAATGACCTTCATAAGGCAATAAGATGAAAGTTCCTAGGGTTCAAGTCATTATCTTCTTTAGGAATTAGGGTGATAAAAGTGGAATTGAGGGTAGGAATAAATCTCATGATGCACAATATTCCTCCACAAGGCCCCAAACTTCCTCTTTGAAAATAGGCCAATAATGATGGAAGAAGTTAGTGGTAAACCCATTTTCACCTAGGGATTTACTCATTGGAATTTCCATAGCTTCTCACTCTACTTCCCCAAGGTAATAGTTCTCATAAGGACATCATTATGATCAGTGGAGACAAGCATGGGGATACATTAAATAATTTTCCTTATGGCAACAAATTGGTCAGGGAAAGGCTCAAATAATCTAGTTGGAGTGTCTCCATCGGATCATAGAACTGTGGAAATGTTTTGAATTCCTTTCTCATTCTTCGAGCCACTAGACCTGGGATTTTTGTCTCCAAATAATCTCCTCTTGTCTCTAATGTTCCTCCAACTAAGAGTTGATATATTTTTCTTCCTATGTAAGGGCCTTTGAGGATACTTAATGGATGATCTACTGTTGGACCATTTCCATCTTGGACTCCAAATATATTTTGGCCTGAAATATATTTCCAAAAATAGTTTTATTCCAAAGCTTGAGGTGTTTCTTGAGGTTCTTGAGATTCTTCTAGCACCTGTACATAAGTGTGCCCCTATTAATGGTTACACCATGCCACAAGTGAGATACATTCTCTTGAAAATCAAGGTGTTAGAGCCATAACTTCTTAAATAAAAATGACTTATGCAAAGGGATACCTAGGATCTCCATAGATAAGAAAATTAGCCAATGGTCAGAACTAGTAGAAGGGAGAATTCTTGTCTCAACGTTTTTCCTTGCTAACATTGTAGATTAAAAGATTAGGAAGCGATTAAGTCAACAAGAAATGTGTTGGTCCCCACCCCTCCTATTATTCCATGTGTGTGACCCACTGAAAATTTCCATATCAATAAGTCGAAGATGAAGAATGAGGTGCTCGAAAGCATAACCATCATATTCCATTCACCTAACTCCTTTGTGTCCTTCATTTAGAGAGGTAATAATGTTAAAATCCC
The DNA here is from genome assembly GCA_900067695.1 of Picea abies. Lineage (NCBI taxonomy): Eukaryota > Viridiplantae > Streptophyta > Pinopsida > Pinales > Pinaceae > Picea > Picea abies. Next base: position 9,138 of record CBVK0100543585.1, on the reverse strand, counting down.
CTCCAATAATATAATGATTCTCTACTATGATATCAACTAGGGATTCTATACTTCACAGAATGGTATTCTTCTCATTCAAATTTGGAGGTTGTAAACATTGGTGATACAACCGATATCCAAGGAGCCTATGACCTAAATTTAGTTTTTATATTCCTAGTATTAGCAAAAATAATATCCAATAAAATCATATTTGGATTCCAAAGAACATATAAACCTCCAACAAAGCCCTAGAATCTAGAGCCATGATTCTACTTTGCTTCTAGCATTTAGAAAAAATTGAAATAGTTACATAGCTAAGACATTTAGTTTTTTGTAGCATAAGGATATCAAGAGTTTCAACGATTACATTATTTTGTAAAATCCTTTGTTTGCTCTTACCATTAATTCCTATAATATTCCAAGAGATAATATTCATTGAGAGATGTGAGGAGGGATGTGTTTATATAAATATGTAATCATCGCATTATGCTCAGAGTTAACCATGACATTTCCTATTTCCTATAGAAGATGTTGATTGGTCTTGTGGCCTCATCTCTTGTCTACTCTATGGTGTTTCCTTATTTCCTTGAGCTTGTTTCTTTTGACCCTGTACACTAGTGTTGATCCCTAATAAGGGTGTTTTTGTTCCTTTATTATTATACGTATGGCTTGCTGCATAATTCCTTGAAGGTTTATCCCCTCTAGATCCATATCATCCCTTGTTGATTCAATATCACATTCTCCCCCTTATGAAACCATGGTTTCATCGATATCTTTGGAGGGGGAGTCCCCTTCCCCTACTTTGTGCTTCTTGCCTCTCTCTGTGACTTGATCCAAAATTGTGTCCTTTGTCTATTGTGTATTCTCCCAATTGAATTCCTTGGTATCCAAATCCTCTGAATGACCCTCTGAATGACTAGGGGTTTACTCGAGAATTGCAAAGGTATTTTTGGTTTGCATGCCTTTTGATCCATATGAAGTTCCCAATTTCTTGGTGCGATTTTTGGGATATTTCTTGTTTGGTACCTTCAAAAATCCCTCCACATCATTTTCATCCACTGGTTGATTCCCTCATGTTTGTATGTTGAGAGGGAAATATATGAATAGATTTACATGTTCATGGAACTTACAATAGTGAAAGGAAATGTGTTTGTATTCTAGGGTTTGTACCCACTTTGAGTCTTGATGGCTGAGACAGATGGATTCCATAATAGGCTTTTAAACATTCATGTAAACACATATCCTGACATATGTAGTATATCTACCCTGCTTTGTTTCTTTTGTAATTTTGACAGAGGTTCCTAAGGTATTACCTATACCCTCAAAGATTTCATCAAGACAATATTCTTATAGAAATGAATACAACTTGATCTAGATCAATGCATAAGTAAAGTCCTCCTTCTTAGGACTAAATTTCTCCATCCAATAACACAAATGCAGCCCATCCAAATTGAAAAAATATGGTCCATTTTTTAAGATGTGTTCCTTGTCCTCCTGGTTATGGAAAATTGTAGTAAACAATCCCTTACATCCCGACTTTAGATCCATATTCCCTTTTGGCTTCCACCAAGTATTGATATAGCCTACTAATGATTGTTCTATAGGTTAGATGTTAATAATGTTTTCAATTACTATGTGATCCTTCATATATTGGACATAGCTTCCCATCTTTCTTATATGGATATCCTATATTAACATTGTAGTCACCTTGGGAATAGATTTACCTAGTTCCTAGGATTGATCCACATTTGGATGCAATGCATCATCCTCTATAATTGAATCTTTACCTATACTACTCTCCCTCACAATATGTTCTCTGTTAAGTGCAACAATTTTAATAACCATTGCTTGATTTTGATTCTTCTTGACTTACCACACACACCACGGTTCACAAAAATAACATTAAAGGAGGGGAATCATACCCCCTTGATGTTTCCATGAGAAATGAAAAAATGTAGAGAACTATGTAGAAACCCATAAAAGAACCCTTGTGGCTCACTCCAAGAATATTGTGGTTTTCTGTTGATTTCTTTGATTCGTATTGCAATCTCCTCCTGATTTCTTGGATTGGAGTCCATAAATGACTTGATGGGAAATACCAAATCAATATGTGAATTGTGCAATCGGTCCTTAGCACTCTTAAAATAGAGTAAATAATGAACATGTTAAAAATACATTGGTTTTTTTAATGGAAAACATCAATTTTATTATTATTATATGCAAAAGTATATTTTTTATTTGTTTTGTGTTTTTCTTAAGTTGTTTATTTCCATCCTTATCTTATGAGATTATAAAATTACATTGACATAAAATATGGAAGGATTTGTGTTGCAATTTTATTAATAAGTGAAATTAAAGTAGGAAAAAGATGTTGTAGTCTAAATGTTTTATGAATTTGTTCTTTTTTGGCCGCATGAAATAGTGGGAAGAGAAATCAATATTTTTTCTCTAAAATATAATGAAATTCATTTTGGATGGATGAAATTAAAAGTATCAATAGTTATCATTGAAAACAAAGTTGGAGCAGGGGTATTTGAGGGTGTTGAATCCTTTTTTACATTAAAAACTATGATTTCAACAATTCAAAATTAAAATTTCAACAAATATTTTATAACTAATTTCGATGATGGAAAACTAGAAAATGTCGATACCATAAAAGATTTATCCTTCTTCCACTTAAAATATTGTTTATTAATAAATTGATATGTGTTAGACTTCTTCATGGCTCCAATTCTCATATAAAACTTATACACATTTTGGAGTTTCATATGCATATGCTATTAGATATTACTCTCCCACACTTTCAACTCACCTTCTCTAACAAAATTTGTAGTGATCCTTAACTCTCAGACTTGAATACTGAATAAGGTGTTGATATTATGGTAGTTGTGGAAGGTATTAAACCTCCATGTGTAACCGTAATAAGAATATAATATTTTGGGAAGCAAGAAGAAACCCTAAAGCATTGGACATAACCCTAGAAGACAAGTCAGCTAAAGAAAATAATTAATATTGAGTTTTTATCCTCCAGAAAGAGAAGTCAGCCAAAAAAAATAAGGAAGAGAAGTATAAATACAAGATGCTAGAGCTCATTTGGACACACACAGCTCACAACTGCAAAAATTTAGTAAGTGCACAAGTTTGGGGAGTAGTTGCAGCTGTATTTACTGGAACTAGTATTTTTGGTTTTAGGCTTGGACTTTCTCTTGGTTATGGTTTGGAATTTCTACTTGGCATGCTAGCTTTGGAGAGTGTTGCACTACCTTGATTGGCTTTTGGATCTAGGGTTTGCTTCCATAATTATTCTCTCTGTCAAGGCTAAGGTGCTCGGGGGTGGCTTTGGCATATGGTTTGGTGACAATATTGCTATATTTTCTATGGTTAAATGAGCACACCTATTATTTCTAAAAGGTTATGGGACCACACTATCTTCGGAAATTCTAACCACTGGAAGATAGATTGGGAGGATTTTTCTCAGTTACAGTTGCAGTTGCAGCAACAATGAAACCCTAACCCTCTTGTTAAGGCACCTTAAGTGAAGATATTGACCTAATTTTTGGATATCCTAGTGCGCCCTAACCTAGCGCACCTCTTGGTACCCTCAACAAGCTAAGATGTCAAGTTAGTTTTGGGTCAAAGTAAAAGGTTGACCAAGTCAAAGCAATCATGACTTACTCTATGAAGTCAGAAAACAAGTTAGAAGGGACTTCTAAATTCAGAGCATGGAAGAGAAGGATTGACCTCATCCTTTCCAAGAATAAATTGTTGGATATCATGAAAGGAAATATCGTGGAACCACAGTTTGAAGAAGGAAAAGAGAAGGAACCTCATAAAGTTGCAGTTATGGAGAAGTTCAAGGAAAATGACATAAATTCCATGAGTATCATAGTGGACTCTGTAAAATACCACTTGATACCCTACATCTCTCATCTTGACTCATCTAAGAGGATGTACGATTCCCTAACTAATCTCTTCTCTGTCAAAAACATTGGACAAGTAATGAGTTTGAAGAATGAGCTTCGTGACATGAAAATGAATGATGATGAAAGCATAACATCGTACTTTGTGAGAATCTCTCAGTTAAGAGATCAACTACAAGCTATTGAAGAAATCATTTCAAGGAACTAGTAAATGTAGTACTCAACAACCTTCCCAAGACATGGGATGCATTTGCCGTAAGCATGAACAAAAGAAAGGAGTATCTCACATTTGAAGAACTTTGGACTTGTTGTGCACAAGAAGAATCAAATATTAGCACAAAATATAAATCCCAAAATAAATATGATGATCAAGCCTTCACAACAAAATTCAATAATTTCGGGAATAAGAGGAAGTTTGGATTAAGGAATGAAAAAGACGAAGAATCAATTGTCGAAGAAAGGGAACCCTCAAAGAAGGCCAAGTGGGATAAAAAAGACTTATTCTTCTAAGTCAAGGTAAAATTATTCTTCAAAGTTCTTGTACATACCATGTTTACATAGTTTCTGTACATATATTGCATATTTTTTTCTTAGAATATAAGATGTTCAAGTGAAACAATACCTTTGGAAGAATAACAAGATAAGGATTGCTATCACGATGACTAAAATTCAAGCAATACACATGAAAAGATGAAGTACGTTGACAACCCTTGGTAACAATTCCCGTGGAAGCTATTATATAAGTAACAACTACCAGATAATCCGGAATTAGAAACAAACTTGAAGAGACCCAAAAGAAGTCAAAACAAAAAGAAGTCAACAATCAAGAGGAAATTAGAAAAAGAATTGTGACACTTTGAAGAAGAAAATAAGGATGCAGACCAAAGCATGGACTCTCTTAGATGGAGGGAAGTGATTACAAAATTCCAAAAGAAGAGCATGCATTCATGCATGAAGCAAGCATTATCAGGGAGCTAATTGAGGATTATGAAGTATATGTCCATGTTCCAATTGAAAGTAGCAATAATGATAAGCAATACATGTTCAGTTTGACTCTAGAAAAAGTATTTCTCAAAAAGAAGCCTTACAATATCCTTGGTTTTCCATCTACATCCATGATTCTATGATTAAAGGAAGAAGTTGGAATATTCAAGGAATATAGAAGAACCCATGGAACCAAGAGAGAAAGAGAGACATGAGGAAGAACATGAAGATTCCAAGAAAGAAAGAAAAGCAATAACAACCATTTATTATACCGAGAATGACAAGATTACCAACTTGGTTTGAACCCACTAAGAAGCAATCAAGTAGAAGAAATGGAAGTTATGATAAAGAACAATGTATGTAAGAAAATGTGAAAAATACTTATGAATGGAAGCATTGCAAGATTCGGAGTTTCTTCCAGAAGGAGGGAGAATACTATGACAACAACTTGTTCTGATAAACCAGATATACCTCTTGTAGTATCCATGGATTGGAATTTACATGTAAAAGATTGTTCTTCCCAATAAAAAAAGGTGAGAAGAAGCTTATACCAGAAAGAGACCCATGTATGCAGGTATAATAAGACCTTGTATGGATTCAAACAAATTGATGCAGAGTATCTCATATACAATAGAAGCATGGTGAAAACTTTATATGATAGAGATAGTGTATCAAAATAGTTACTCAGAAGTCTGGGATGATGGATTGCAAATCCATGAAAAAATATCATGATGACAGAAGAAGTGCTACTTGGGATATGTTTCAGTTTGAGCCTTTCCACGATGTTGTGAGTTAGAATGAAACAAAAGTGTTGAATTTGACCATGATATATTGTAATGATCAGAGCTATATGAATCCTTCAGAGAAAACCAGTGTTCTATGACAGAGCGAAGTACATTGAGATCAAGCATTATATTCTCCATGATGAAGTCCAAAAAAGAGAAGTGGTTCTCCAATATATCTCCACAGATGAAAAAATAACATATATTTTGGTAAAACCTTTATCCAAAATGAAAAGTTTGCATACTCAAGAAACAAGTTGGGGCTCGTGGACACAAATCCCTCATTGAAAAAGGAAGAGATTACTCCCAGGTTGGGAGGGAGCACTGATATGTTATTGATTTGTGGAAAGTAATTTTTAAGTTTGAAAAATCATCCAGGATGAGTAGTTCCTTTCTAGTTCGGAAAGTGGTTTGAGATTTATGATGGACATGCATTTTCCATTTCGACAAATGGTCTAGATAGGATAGTCATTTTCGTAATGAAAATGGTTCAATAGATTGATGATGTACCATAGACAACGATTCCCCTTGTGGCTAGTGTGGGGGAATGGTCTAGGAAAATAATTCTTCTTGGTAGTCACTTTGAGTAGTGGTCAATTAGAATGGTTTTCCTCGCCGAGAAGTCATTCTTTCGAAGTTCATAGTTCTGAGAAATTTCGAAGAATGGTCTGTGTTGGAGGTTGGTGCAGGACAGGCATTTCCATTAGGAACATTCCCTAGAGTAGACTCATTATATCCAGGTTGCAATATTATTAGTGTTGGAGGAATGGTTGAGTTAGGTGAATGGTACATATTCAACAATCAGGGACATGCATTCCCTAGGGCAGACTCATTCTCTCCAAGTTTCCCAGTTAGGTGAATGGTCCAGGTTCAGAAATAAGGGACAATTGCTCATCTATGCTTGAGAATAATAGTCCAGATAGCCCATGGCTGATGTTTTACCTCCTGAGGGCATATGCTCTTCAACATCTCATAGATGTGAGTGGAAGAACGACCTAGATGACTAAGTTTGTATCATGATATTGTTATTCAGGTTGATGTCATATAATATGATTACTATGGAGATTGTATGATGTCTCTGGACAATCGTTGTATGCCACTTTGGTGGATGTGTTCCACTAGTTGTGACTATGTGTTACTGGTTAAATATCCTTATGATACTTGGTGTGGTTGTGTACCACTAGATAGTAGTTGTGTACTACTATGGATAAACACAATTGTTTTCTATTGAATTTCATTGTTCTGATTGCCATGAAAACTATCAATAGTGTTGGAAATGATTACTAGCTAGATGGATAGTCAGTGTGTTGGTGGACAGATATTCTCCAAGTGGAAAATGGTCCAAGACAATTATTATTCTAGGATGTATGTTCGGATTAGAAGAATAGTCCTTATAGCCCATGGAGTGGCTTCCATCATCTGCTAGAACAATTATTCTTCTAGGACATGTGTCTAGATTAGAAGAATAGTTCTTGTATCACTCTATGGAGTGAGTGACTTATTCAACATCATGCCTGATTACTCAGATGGAGTACGGTTTCGAGAGATGATGTAGTTGATGCTATCAGATGATATTTATAGTGATGATGGTGCTCGTGATTTAATCATGAGTTAGCCTATGTGGCTATGATGATGCTACTGGTCGAATGAAATGTTTGTGATAAATACCATTGCTTTCAATACCTCCCTATCTAGGTGGGAGTGTTGGTATTATGGTAGATGTGGGAGGTATTAAACCTCCACATGTAACCTTGACAAGAATAAAATATTTTGGGAAGCAAGAAGAAACCGTAAAGCATTGGACATAACCCTAGAATACAAGTGGACTAAAGAAAATAATTAATATTGAGTTTTTAGCCTCCAGAAAGAGATGTTGGCCCAGAAAGCTAAGGAAGAGCAGTATAAATATAGGATTCCAAATCTCATTTTGACACACATAGCTCGCAACTGCATAAATTTAATAAGTGCGCAAGTTTGGAGAGTAGCTATAGCTGCAACTACTACAACTAGTATTTTCAGTTTTAGGCTTGTATTTTCTCTTACTTATGGTTTGGAATTTCTGCTTGGTACACTAGCTCTAGAGAGTGGTACACTATCTTTATTGGCTTTTGGATCTAGGTTTTGCTTCCGAAATTGTTCTCCTTGTCGAGGTTAAGGTGCTCAGGGGTGGCTTCGACCTTTGGTTGGGTGACAATATTGCTATATTGTCTATGGTTAAACGAGGACACCTATTAGTTCTAACATAAGGTATTTAAAGAAGATAAATGCAAAAAAGTAGATACAAGAGACAAATGAGATTAAATATGAAAAATATACCCTTTGTATTAATGAGTGTAAAACAAATAAAGCAGTGTTCACTTTCCTGTTAAGGTAGGGTGACCTCTCACCAAGCAGAGGTCCAATTACAACTATTGTCAACAAAAAAAATCCATAGAATCCTATATCTATAAATATATTATTAATATAAAAACCTTAACTACTTGTGGTCCCTTTATTAAGTACCTACTACCTAGTGGACCTTATTTGATAAAGAAGACCCTTTTACATTAAATAACTATCCACTAACTGTCTAATGGACCTTATTCAAAAACGATGGCCACATACATTACTTTACTAACTCCTAAGTACCCTCAAGTAGGGAGGGTAAGGTAGGACCCTAACATACTACTCATAATGATCCTTAACATTGGACTTAAATCACTATAGTGATCCCTAACCCTTAGACTGGAATAAAAAACAAGTTATTTAGATATGTAAAACACCATATACAAGAGAAAAATGAGATGAAATATGCAAAATAAACCCTTGTATTAATGATTATAAAAAAAATAAAAAAATGTTCACTTTCCTCTTAAGGTGGGGTGACCTTTGACTAAGTAGAGCTCTAGTTACAATAATGTTCAACAAAAACATTTTATAGACTCCTAGCTCTATAAATATATTCTCAATAGAAAAACCCTAACTACTTGCAGTCCCATCATTAATGAATACCAACTACCTAGTGGGCCTTATTTGATAAAGACAATTTTTTTACATTAAGTAACTATCCACTAACTATCTAAAGGGCGATATTCAAAGAACATGGTTGCATACATTAATTGGTTAGCTCCTACGTACCCTAAAACAATTAGTGTTAAGTGCTTGAATAGATATGAAAATAAATCTCAAAATAGATCCACAATATCATCAAGAATAATCCAAACCATTCACCAAATATTGAACACAAGAAATAGAGAAAACCCTTGAGGTAGGGTAACACCATATATTAATCCTTAAGGAAGGATAACTCTTCTCAATAAATTATTGATACATTCACACTATTCTTCATTGTGTTTCATTACTTGCTTACACTTCTTTATATAACGTTGTTTATCTACTAGGAATCTTCTAGAGAGTCTTCTCATATTTATTACATTTAACTACCATAGTGGATCTTTATTAATATAGTGGACTTAGTCCACCTTACATTGAAT
>CBVK0100543584.1:0-17508 GCA_900067695.1 Picea abies | reverse complement strand
GGTTACCAAGGAGAAGATACGTGGTCTCCTACTTAAGGCATCTGTGATCACATTTTCCTTTCCCTTGATGTACGAAATACCAAAATCATACTCACACATAAACTCACTCCATTTCCTTTGCCTGGAATTTAGATCTCTTTGAGTGAAGAGATGTTTTAAACTTTGATGGTCCATTTTGAGCTCAAAGTTTCACCCAACAAGATAGTGCCTCCAAAGTTTCAGAGCTAGCATTACAACTGCCAACTCTAAATCATGAGTCGCGTATAACTCTTCGCTCTTACTCAATTTCCTTGACGCATAAGCTATCACTCCTCCATCCTGCATTAGTACGGCTCCCAACCCTTGCTTCGAGGCATCTGTGCAGACCGTGAAGTCCTTTTCCATATCCGACACTCGTAGAATTGGCGCACTAGTTAGTAACCTCTTAAGCTCAATGAATGCACTATCACATTCTTCTGTCCATTCATACCTGACCCCCTTACGTTGCAAAGTGGTGATTGGTTTCGCTATTTTTGAGAATCCCACTACAAATCTCCGGTAATAACCTGCTAGCCCCATTAAGATTCTCACCTCATGGACATTTTTCGGCACTGGCCACTCCATAATGGCCTTTACCTTTTCTAGGTCCACAGAGATTCCTTCACCAGAAATGATATGACCTAAACAATGGATCTCTTTTTGGAAGAAGGAACACTTCGACAACTTCCCATACAATTTGTTCTCTCTAAGGAATGACAACACTATTCGTAAGTGTTCCTCATGTTCTCTTTCATTCTTGGAATAGATGAGGATGTCATCTAAAAAGACTTGTACAAAACAGTCTAAGTACTTCCAGAATACGTCGTTCATGAGGCTCATGAATACTGTTGGCGCATTGGTCAATCCAAAAGGTACTACAACAAACTCATAATGTCCAAACCGAGTTCGAAAGGTAGTTTTTGGGATATCACCTTCCTTAATCCTTAACTGATGATATCCTAATCGCAAATCAATCTTTGAGAATACCGCTGCTCCTTTCATCTGGTCGAAGAGGTCATCTATTCACGGCATCAAGTACCTATTTTTCACTCTAGCATGGTTCAGGTCCCTGTAGTCTATACACAGTCGTAAGGATCCATCCTTCTTCTTTACAAAAATTACCAGTGCGCCCCAAGGTGAGACACTGGGCCTTATTAGCCCTAAGTCTAGTAACTCTTTCAACTGCATTTGCAATTCACAGAGTTCTGGCACTGTCATCCGATACGGAGTTTTGGAAATTGGTTCTGCACTAGGTTTTAGCTCAATGGAAAAATCAAGCTCCCTCTCAGGAGGTAACCCTGGTAACTCGTTCGAAAAAACATCCTGAAATTTTGACAATACCGAGTACTGATCCAATGAGGGTCCCTTCCTTTCATTCACTACTTCCACTACATAAAGTCGACACCCTTGCTTCAAGCATCGCTTAACCTTCATAGTTGATATAAAGCATAACGACGCTTTTCTCTGTACACAATGATCTCTACTGGTCTTCCTTCATCATCGACACAAAGCACCCTCTTTGCGAAACAATCTACCAAAGCTCGATGAGCTGCTAACCAATCCATTCCAATGATTAGGTCATACTCCCTAAGAGCAGTGACGTATACCTTTAACCTGGTAGTACACACTCCCAAGTCTACTATACAATTATTGACACTAGGTCCTACTGCTTGTTTTTTCCCGGAAGCCATCTCGACTTGTTTAAAGTCATCATGCTCATAGGCTGCCAACCCACTCTTTTCTAATGTAGATGGCGAAATGAAACTATCTGTCACACCAGAATCAAACAAAATCTTAACATTGATATGATTTAGCATACCTGATCACTCCACCACCGTGGATTGATGTTTGGCCTGGCGGTTATTAACTCCTACGTAAATATGGTGGCTGCTACTTGCTCTCCCCATCGACGCCTTTCCTTCTCTATGCATGAAACCTGATTGTAACTCCGGGAAGTCACGCTGGTAATGGGGTCCACCGCACCCCCAATAGATAACACCAGATTGAACCTATGCATTGTTATGTGTCTGTCTTTGAAATGAGTTCCTTCCCCTAGAACCCCTACCCCTACTCGTTGTTCCCTGAGATGGTCGTGGTCCTGTCTGCACCATTGGCGATGAACGAGATGCTGCACTCGCTGCCATTGAAATCCCTACAGCTACTGTCCTTGGTGCGAATCTGTTACCATATGGTGGTGGCCTTGAGCCCCCTCCCCTAGGAAATGTCCTCAGGGCCTTTCCTATGAATCCTGAGCGATGCATAAATGTCGGTCTTGCACCCCCAGTCAAGTTCATATGTTCTTCCATGTAACGCACATTTTCCACCGTTTCTTCTACTAAAGACGGTTTCTTCTACTAAAGACGGTTTCCACATCCGTACCATAGCTCTTATCTTAGGGTTCAATCCATAGACGAAGCGCTCTGCCTGTCGTTGGTCATTATCCATATATGACACATATTTGACCAGTTCCATAAATCTAATCTCATATTCTTCTACTGTTCCATTTCCTTGTACCAAGGCATGAAATGCCCCTACCTGTTGTTCCTCGTAGTACGCCGGTAGATATTTCCTTCGGAACCTCTCCTCGAAAATTTCCCAAGATACTGTGTCTGGGGTAAGGTGCAGTTGTCTTTCCAGGTTGCCCCACCAGTTCAGGGCGCTGTCCCTTAAATGAAAAATGGCGATATTCACCTTTGAGTTGGACACATAGTCCCTTAAGGCAAAACACCTTGTCATGCCTTCCAATCATGCTTCCGCACGTTCACTAGCGTGACCTCTGGAAAACTCCAGAAGTTTGATCTTCTGCAACTCTCGCGTGATGTCTTCAGGTGGAGGTCCTCCCCCTGAATCCCTTGATGCTTCTGGATTACCTGTTCTAGACAGTGGGGGTTCCACTTCAGTCCCTGCTGGCTGTTGCCCCTTTAAAGTCTCGTTTATGGCTTCCAACGAGCGCAGTATGAGGGCGAGTTTGGGCGATGGTGGTGGTGGCACTGGCGGTGTTGGCGATGCTTGTGACGATGCTCCTCTACCTCGATTCCCTCTAGTTCTGACCATCCTGTATGCTTTAACCTGCATCAACCCAAGTTGTCAGGGTGAGTTCCAGGATGTTTCAAATTGGTGCTACTCAAACTAGAAACAGGGTTAGGTGTAAGTTTTCTTTACTTGTCTATAAACAGACGTTACTCCATTAGGGGATTGGCTAGGTTAGGGTTAGGTTTAAGCATCTAAGCATCATTTCTTCGCCCCTATCAAAATAACTATTGGTTCCTTTTCCCTGTAGCTACGCTAGCTTTGCGCCTTACTCGCCACTTCCTAGGCTTACTCTCCTAGTGCATATGTCGCTTCGTTCCCGCTTGCCCTAGTCTGAGCCCTTTTAATTTACGCTTACAACTTGATTAAAAATGACTTCCGATCTTATGTTTATTAATTTACGCCAATATACGTACACCTATTGACAATGGCACAATTAATGATCTTTTAATCTTAATTAACCTCAAACCCTGATCTGATGGCTATGCATTGAAGATGTTGGCATATTCTTAGTCGTCCTCCAATATCAATGGGTCTGATTTATCATTCATAACTTTCTTGCATTTATCACAGCATATGTTAACACGTTTACTTTTTTAACATTTACCTAATCACATAAAAAAAAATTTGTTGTAAGGTTATATAATTACCATGTTTAATGGTTAAATAAGATAAAACCGCGGCATCTAAATAATTATCCCCGTCTTCCAGCCACGTTTTGGAGTTCGCCAGCGCTATGTACCTTTCAGCATTAGTGTTCTTCTTAAGGCGCTTCACTTGGTGGGTGGTCTTGGGTATGACAGTTAAAGTACTTATAAGTAAAATTATTTGTAAAATTCACATCGTGTGGTGCATTGGTAGGGCGGATTTTGTAAAGACTTGACCGGTGGGGAGGTTCGGGGTTCAAATCTCATGGACTCCATTTAAATTTATACTTAGCCTTATTTTATTCAAACTTAACTAATAGTTTAATAATCTTTTAATAAAATTAATAAAGTTAATTAGTTTAATTAATAATGTAAAGTTAAACTATATTAATTAAACCTTATTGATTTCACAATTATACTTTATTATTTATATATATTTTTTAAAATAAATATGCTAGTGTAAATTTAAATTATAAAACTAAAATTTAAAAATAAAAAAAAATTAATTATTCAACATGAACATTTAATTATTAAAAAAAACGCACTATCTGGCAGCCTTTAAGGTCGGGCTTTGGCATGAGGCCCACGTGCCCGGCCTCCTGCTCTCACTACCAAACACCTAAGCTTGTCTCTTTCCTCGGCTCGACGTTCTACCTCCTTTGGCGTTCTACTTCATTGCCTCCTTCGTTTTCTTAGTCTGCCAGGGCTGCTATTCTGGAGTTGAAATCACAAGGGTTTTCGCTGTATATTGTTTCAACGTTGTAAGTTTGTTGAGGTTTCAGAAAAGAATTATGCATATATAAATTGGATGCGCATAGGGCAAGGGTTATTTTTGACTCTCGTATTGATACATTTGCACGGAAGTGAGGTGAACCTATTTTGTTTGGACAGAATGAAGATCGTTCCAGTACCATGCTTGGAAGATAATTATGCATATCTGATAATTGATGAAGATACATGAGAAGCTGCAGTGGTTTTGTCTTTTGGAAATACGGATCTAAAGCTAGCTACCCGAAACCATTTCGAGATTTAGCAGGAAGCAAAGGTTTGATTGCTATACATGGAGATATGCACAGGAAGCTTCATGGCATAACTGCCAACCAGATGACTTTAGAGAAGTTGAAACACAATTTCATGACAGATATTCAGATAATTTTACAGCGAACAATGGGTACTTGGAAAGATAGACAAGTGCTTTTTGAAGACGAGTGTAGGAAGCTGGCTATCAGTTTAATGGCGAACCAGCTTTTGGGTGTATCCACTGAACATGAAATAAATGAAATGTCTATTCATTTCTCTGATTTCGTAGGTGGATTTTTATCGATTCCAATAAACATATCAGGGTCTCCATATTTCAAAGAAATAAAGGCAAGGTCGATTTTGATCTCTAAGATATCCAAATCCCACTCTCCAACACGCCATTTTAACTCCACTTCCTCCTCCACTTTAAACTTCATTGTTCACAGAATGCTAAAGCATACTCGTGCAAGCTTTAGCGGCGGCTCTTCTTATTCTTATTCTACCTCTGCAGTGGGTTCGTCTTCTATCAATTTCTCCCTCGGCAAATCTGCATCCCAGGTTCGATCCACAGGCCATCCAAATTAACCGAAAGGCAGTGCCGCCATGACGCCTATTCCCTGTCCTCTGCCTAGGAGGACTTGCATGTGTTCACCCAGAAATCATCCAGGATCGTTCCATTGCAGTCTTCATAGAAATAGTAATAATTCCCCTTCTTCTACTACTCATTCTCAGCTAAACGTGAGGAGATCTGCCATGTCAAATTCGCTTGTAAGAATTGGCGGTGTGGAAGGAGAATGGGTGAGAAGAGCCCTCACGGCTCTCATACGGCCCTCCAAGCATCACATGCAAAGGAGAACGTCTTTCTAGCCCCGACCTAGCAGGCTCTGCCACATGGCCAAAGGCCAAGATGTCTCATGAGGCTTGCATCGGCTAGTCTTCATTTCCAGATTCAGTTATGGCCTGTTTCGCTGATCGTCCCTCTAATGGCTGACGAATAGTACAAAGAAAGATCGGCGTGTATAGTTCCAGAGTATCGTGCAGTTTTCTTTTTGTCTAAGGACTTCGCCATCAGTTTGGTCCTATTTGTACAAAAACCTATAGCAACAGAAACGTTGTTCTTCAAGAGTTGATATCCTCTTGTAATATCTTGATCTACAAGCAACAATGGTTTGGTTTGGATTCTTTGTGAGTACTAAGATATGTGAATCGTCATTGGTTGGAAGAGCTCAATGGCGAAAGGAAGGAAGACGCATCTTCGATAGGATTCAAGCCCTTCGATATGGATCTGGCTTCTCTTTCCTTCTCTCAATACGATAATATTGATGCCATGGCTCCAGGTATGTATCGACCATGTTGAATAAGTTTATATTAGTTGAAAAGAGGTTTAGCCCGCCTTGTTAGTAATTTAACCAGTCTGTCTAGTAGTCTAATACAAGTTGTTTAGTAGTTTCATCTCTTGTATTATCTTCGTCATTAATTTAACCCACCGGCCTTTATTTAATCCATCTTTTTAGTGGTTGACCTACTTATATTATCTCTCTTTATTTAAATAATTTTTCATTGGTTTTTTTTTTTAATAGTTTAATCTCACCCACCAGAAAAAAAAATAGCAGATTCAATTATTGTCATAGAAAAGATATTTGCATTTCTGCCCACACAATATTCTTTGAACTATACTAGTAAAAGTCTTAAATATGAGGTTCAACAATAATGAGAGGTCTGAAAACTTGAAACTTCGTGCATGTGTGCGTACATAAATTTTTTATTGCAGTGGTTTAGCTTAAATCAGAAATGAAAAAAAATAAATAGAAAAGTAGAAATCGATAACCTTACTTTTCATGATTTTCATTTAGACTTATCACTAGCCTCTGAACTCCATTGATATGCACTGTCTCTTTCTAAAAGGTGCAAGTTGTAATGATATCTTTTATACATCGATTTGTCCTTTGTATATTGTAACGACCCTAGTTGTATGTTTTACTTTCGTAAATTCCTATTGCATTTATTTATTTTATTTTTATTTTTATTAAAGTTTCTATGTTTTGTGTGCAGGTTAAGCGTGGCTGGAGTTTTGGCCCTTAAGGCCCAAATTTATATTTACCCTAAAACATTTATTTAGGGATTTACTATAATTAAATAGGAGTGTTTATTTAAATTTATGGATGGGTAGGTAGGCCCTTGGTTCCAAATTTTGAACCAGGGCTCTGATACCAAATATAATAGCCGAATTAAATAAACAACATTTAATTTAGAACAGAGCAATAAAATTTAAGAGTTACCTCATTTAGCACATTCGCAGTCAAATTTTTCATAGTAATAAAATTTAATAACAAAGTAATATAAAACAATGCATAATTCTTGGTAAATACCTGAACCTGATGCTATTATCCTCTGTTTGCCCGCTGCTTCCTTCCTTCCCGCTTCTGCAAAACACTACCCAAAACTGTCCTCCCTGCCAACTAGGTAGCTCCCTAGCCCTAGGATATCAACAGATATCCTGGCCCTCCGTGCCCAAAACCCCCAACAACTCTGGTGCACTGTATCAATACCACTCATGAATTTTCACTTCTCTCTGCAATACTCCCCGCTCCCAAAATCCATGGCCAACTCCCCGTAGAATACCTCCCGTCAAACTCCTTCCCTTCCTTATCCCTCCTTCACCGACTCTCCTCCCCCTCATTAATTTCCTTATCTCCCCCTTATTAATTTCTTATCCCATTCTTTAATGCCTTATCCGCCCCTTCATTAATATCTTATCCATTTCTTTAATGCCTTATCCCTTCCCGCATACGTAAAGCATTTTAATTAAACAATTTAAAATTATTAAGCCCCCTTTAAATTATTACCAATATCATTGAGTGTGATATGTATTAATTAATTAATCAAAAGTTAAAAACAATTAATTAATAAATAAATAATCAATTAATATGATTAATACTAATCATTGTTTAATTAAAACCATATTAGGACAATTAATTATCTAATAAATTTTACTTAATAATCCCTAAGCATGTATTCACCTAGGGTTGTTACACCCTTCAGGATGCACCACGTGCTCCAAGGGTGCCACTCGCCAACTTATGTTTCTTTTGCGCGACATGCCCTTTAGGATGCACCACGTGCTCCAAGGGTGCCACTCGCCAACTTGTGTTTCTTTCGTGCGACGTGCCCTTCAGGATGCAGCACGTGCTCCAAGGGTGCCACTCGCCAACTTGACTGATTGGTAGACATCTATAACCCCTAGAGTCAACACTCCACCAGGTGAACTTGTGGGAGACTAAGGGCTCTAAGGAATAAGGCCCCCTCCTTATTGTTTGCCCCTTAGAATCATCGTGAGCGACTGTCACATTCTTGCCTCACGACATCATTGATCCTCTTGAACTAGGTAATCATTAACCTACAGTTCGAGCCATGATGGGAGTGCTAGTAGGCTGTGGCAGGGCTTTTGTCTACACCTGTCCCTCAACCTCTCTGGAAATTGTGTGTGGCCCCTTTACTCCATATGTGAGTCTGGTCGGCAAGCTATCGCCAACCTGCATCATCAACAATCGTGTCAGAACATGTCAACATCATATCATCAAATCAATGAAATATCATAGTAAATAAATCAACCCAAATAGCAGACTCCCTGACTTAATCCAGAGTCCAAGGGGTTCCACCGATGCCTCTGCATCCTCAAGGTCCAAAACCCTGCACACTCAATAAAACTGAGTCAAAGAACTTGTCTAATTCAAAGCAGTAAAACATCATGTCATCTATCATAATGCATCATAATCAAGGATAAATGGTTTAACATCATCAAAGTCCAGATCACTTGCGAGCAAGTGTCCTCGAAGAATAAGTTTTCTCAGTGTGCCAGAGCGGGATGTTACAAATATATTTTATAAATATTCTCAAATGTTTACGACCAACGACACAAGAGATCATGGAGCTGACAAAAGTTGAGTCAGTGATCCAGTTAAGATTGTGTTGATTCCATAAGGCCACATTAACTTTAGGAAAGTGCCAGAAGTGTGTGAGGCAAATGGTTTGTAGAACGAGTATAACAGAGCAGAAAGAGACAGATCTCTCGAGTAGAGAAAAGATATAAAAAGAAGCAAGGACATTAGAGATAGAGTTAGATGGTTAGATGATCAGAGAGTTGGAAACTCACATAGAAGATACATTGACTTGTTCTAAGTTGAGCTCACTCTGAGTCTATGGAATGTTATAATTCTTTTTAATATAAGTATGAGATTTTCATATGTATGAAGTTTTGAAAGGATGTGTAGAGCATAGTGTATTGCAGATATGGGGAATTATCTATAGAAGACATGGGACTCTATAGGTGCTGAATATAGTTTTTTTATTGTATGTTTGTGTTGAATGGAATGAAAGGAATACTAAAGTTTTGATAGTTCTAATCTATTATGTTTTTATCATGTGTTATTTGGATAGGTGTGTGTATTGTTTTACTTATTAATCACAGTATGTCATTGGATATGCAATGAAAGAATTCCATCACAAATGAATCATGGTTTGCTTAGTCCTTCATCCCTAAAACAAGACCTTATGGTCTCTATTATCATCTATGCATATTAGGTGAGACCTTCTTTAGCCTCGGTGGAGGATTGATATGTTGATTCTATGGGTCATTTGTTGGTCAACTATGAATGGACCCTAGTTCTAAACTCCCCAACATTAAGAAGGACACGTGAAAGCATGAAGAAATGTAAAAAACTTGTATGTACTCCATACCAATAGAGATACATTGATTTTTGTTGTATATGTTGATAACCTTGTCATTACTATAAATAACATTGATCTCATTTTTATATTGAAGAAGCAACTTGTTGACTCCTTTGACATGAAAAATCTTTGTACACAACACTATTTTTTGGGTCTTCAAGTATTTCCACTATGTGATGGTTTTTTCAATTCTCAATATAAATATTTAATGGATCATTTGGCATGTTTTAATGTGACCAAGTCGATGCTACACTTTATCGACAATTGGTCAACATTCTTATTTGTCTTACTCATAGTCAACATGACATTTCCTTAAATGTCCTGAAAATGGGTCATGATATGGACTCGAAAGGTCGACCTTCGATTGTCAATATTGTGGTTCCTCCGAATCTTCTAAACATTTCATTTATTGTTAGTGTGCTTTCTTAGTTTATGCAAGAACTAAAATAAAACCGTTGGAATTTAGTCAAATGAATTGTTTGTTATCTCAAGGGTACCACTCCTTTTCGTATTTAAGGATTGTCAAAGTTTAGATTCGCTAGTTAGCTTCACCGATTGCAACTTGGATGGAAACATTGATGATTGAAAGTCCACTTATAGATATATGTTTCTCCTTAACACTGGACCACTATTCAGGTCATGTAAGAAACAAAAGGCAGTCTCCTTGTCAACTATAGAAATATAATATTTGGGTATCATTAAATAAGGTGCTAAAGCAATATCAAACCGCCAACTTCTGGGTGAACTTTGATTTCTTGTTCAGACCTCGACTACAATATAATGTGACAAACAAAGTGTCATTAAATTTAAAAATAACCCTATATCCCATAGTAAGATGAAGCATGCTAAAATACATTCTCACTATTTCAGACAGTTGGTTCATGAGAATGTTGTCTCTCTTGAATATTGTAGAACAAATTATCAATTTATTGATATATTCACTAAATCCTTATCTAAAGATAGATTTATCAAGCTACGTATGATGCTTGGGATTCAACAAATTTTTTTTATGGGTGGGTGTCATGATGACATGATTTCACCTCTTAAATCTATATAGATGTATGCTAGTGAGGTCATGTTGGAACATATATTCATAATGGTTCATCACACTTCTCCTAGACTCAGTTGGTCGGGGATTTGACGTACACTTGGAAACAATCAGTTAGGTGATTGATGAGATCTCTACATTACTTGGTCAAGAAGTCAACAAGTTTGTTGGTGTGAAAATCAACTAACATTCAAAGATATTCAATCGATGGATCAACTGACTGAGGAATCAACTACAAGTTGAATGCATGGAAGGTTGGTTCAAGCATCCTTGTTGTGATGATTAGACAACATGGATTTTAAGGAGTCAACTCTACCAATAGACAATTATATGTGGACAAGATACTCCCAATTGTTGATATTATGGTATCTTCAGGAGCTATGAATCTCTATTGTGACCTATGATGAGATTAAATTATTTTGGAAGGAAACAAAGAAGTAGAGGAAACCCTAGATGAGATGTCAGCTGTAGAAATATAATTAATATAAATTAATCAGTACCCAGAAGGAGAAGTCGTCCCCAGTAAGTCTACCAGATAACAATAAATACAAGGCTCCAGTTCTCATTTGTCACAATCTCAGAATTGCAGAGAACCAGTTGTGCACACTATAGTTGGCAGTTTTGTGCACAAGTTTCTGGGGAAGGTGTTGCACTAGTTTTTGGGTGGGGCTCTCTGATCAGCTTGGTTTCTATTCTTGCTTGGTGCATTAGCCTTGCTTGGCTATTTATTACTGCTTGTATTATTCTCTGTCAAGGTCAAGGTACTTGGAGGGTGGCTTCGGCCTATGGTTGGGTGACAAGGGTATTGTCAATGGTAAAATGAGCACAATCTCTCAAATTCTAACAGGTTATGGGCCCACACCTCCTTCATTCAGTCTAAATGCTAGAAGGAATCATAACCGCTAGGGTATTGAGCTAGTTGAGGAACTGCCGCTAGGGTTACTAGTAGGAGCAGCTTCCAAAAGCATTGTCACTAGGGTTACTAGCAGAAGCAGTTGTAGAAACCCTAATCTTAGATCTGGCACCTTGTGATGGAGCATCTTGCTCAAAAATAATATATTCAGATACGCTTTAACTTAGTGCACCTTTTGGCTCTCTCAGAAGACATAAATGATGAATTTGAAGTTTTGGATCAAGGCATGACCAGTTACCAGTCAATCGAAGACATGAGTGAAACAATCAGTCTTTTACACTACTCATCACTTACTAGAATGATTGAATATGACATGTGGAGCTTCTAGGCACATGACGGGAGATCAAGCCAGACTCTAAAATCTAAATGAGAATAAGACCTCATACAAGGTAGAGCTTGGAGAGAAAACCACTTACCCTATGGAAGGATTTGGAAAAGCCGCCATCAAAATGAAAACAGGTAATTATGTTCACTTAAGCAATGTTTTATATGTACTTGGTTTAGAAAATAATCTTGTATCAATATCTTTCCTATAAGACAAGGGAAAAAGAATAGCTTTCGTGGATGGAAAAGTGTTATCATGGCATAAAGACTCCAGCATAGAGAATGTTAGGGTTATTGGAAGTCGTGAAGGAAAATTGTAGAGACTACTAGAAAAAAATGAAGAAGCTCTTGTACATGACAAAGTCAACCCTAATGAACTTTGGCATAGAAGGTATGATCATATTAATTATCAAACATTACCCTTTCTCAAAAGAATGGTTGAAGGATTACCAGAGTTGCAGTCTACAAATGAAGGAATCTGCAAAGGATGTGCCCTTTGGAAGAATATCAAGAAATCATTCCCAAGAAACAATAATAGATCTAAGGAGATTCTAGATCTAATACACTCAGATGTTTATGGTTCAATGCCAGTAAAATATCTAAGAGTATATTCTTACTACATAATCTTCATAGATGACTATTCAAGAAAGAATTTGCTATACCTACTGAAGACAAAAGACGAAGTATTCAACAAGTTTCAAGAGTTCAAAGAAGAAATAGAAAAACTCACAAATAAGAAGATCAAGGTGCTAAGAACCGATAATGGTGGAGAATATGAATCAAAGGAATTTGTTTCATCCTACAAATCGGTAGGAATTAGGAGGGAGCTAACTATTCCTCATAATCCTCAACAAAATGGTGTAGCAGAAAGAAATAACAGATCCATTGAAGAAACCATAAAAGCCTTACTAAATGATCAAGGTCTGTCCATGTTCTTATGGACAGAAGCAACAATGACAACAATATATGTGTAGAACAAAACTCCTCATCATATATTGAAGAACATGACACCAAAAGAAGTTTTCTGAAGTAAGAAACCTAATGTGGAAAATCTAAGAATATTTGGATGTCCTGTTTACTCCCACATTCCCAAGGATAAGAGGAATAAACTAGAACCTTCAGGAAAGAAAGGGATATTCATGTGATATAGTGATTCATCCAAGGCTTATAGAATATATATTCCAGAACAACACAAGATCGAGGTCAGCAGAGATGTAACGTTCAATGAAAGGATGGCCTTCAGGAAATCCATCGAAGAAAATATAGAAGAAAAAGAGATTAAAGAACTTAATGAAGAAAGCACAGAAAATGTAAATGACGAAAAGGAACTACCTGATCATCCTATGGAGCCATGTGAAAAAATTGATTTAGATATCGTACCTAATAACAAGAAAATACAAGCTTGGCTTGAAGCTACCTTACAGGATGCATAAATACTCAAGGTTCTAGAAGGAACATTCAGAAAGAGTAAAAGACCTAAAATATTCTCAAGTTATGCAGCATACATGATGAAGCTTCTTAATTAAGAACCTACCACATTTGAAGAAGTAGTTCAAATGGAACAATGGAAAGAAGCTATGATGGAAGAGCATCAATCCATTAGGAAAAATGAGGTATGGGAAATCATACCAAGAGCTAATGAAAAATCAGTGGTAACTTCAAAATGGGTGTACAAGATCAAACATGCAACAGATGGAAGCGTGGATAAATACAAGGCAAGATTCGTAGCTAGAGGGTTCTTCTAGAAGGAGGGAGGATATTATGACAAAACGTTTTCTCCGGTGGCTAAATATACTTCCATCAGAGCTATTACATCTCTTGTTGCTTCCATGGGATGGAACTTACATCAGATGGATGTAAATACAAATTTCCTCAATCGAGCTATTGAAAATGAAGTATATATTGAACAACCTCAAGGGCTTGAGGTACACTCCAGAGACACTCACGTTTCCATATTGAAGAAATATCTATATGGACTCAAGCAAGCTCCAAGGGCTTGGTATGCCATAATTGATAGCTATCTAAGGAGACTTGGTTTCTCCAAGAATCATGCAGATCCAAACTTTTATTACAAAGTCGTGGACAATGCACCTGTGATTCTACTGTTATATGTTGATGATCTATTCATAATAGGTGAAGAGTCTCTCATTATCCAGTGTAAGAAGGAATTATCCTCTGAATTTGATATGAAAGATCTAGGTCTCATGCACTATCACTTGGGACTAGAAGTATGGTAGAAGCGTGGTGAAGTATTCCTTTCACAATGAAAGTACGCAATAAATATTCTTCAGAAATTTGGAATGATGGATTGTAAGTCCATGGACACTCCTATGAATGTGGATATAAGAAAGGTGAAAGTTCCAAATTCTGATCCAGTAGATCCATCTCTATATCGACAACTAGTTGGGTCATTGATGTATTTGGTAAATACTCGACTAGACATTTGCTTTTCCGTGAATACACTAAGCCAGTTCCAGGTGGAACCAAGACATGAGCATTAGATAGCTGCAAAGCATGTATTAAGATATATTCTTGGAACAATAAACTATGGTTTGAGATATACCGCATACAACAATATACAGCTTCTTGGATTCACAGACTCTGATTCGGTAGGAAGTGCAGAAGACAGAAAGAGCACTTCATGTATGTGTTTCAGCTTGGGCTCCGCTTTGATATCTTGGGGCAGCAGGAAAAATAAGTCTTTCGCACTCAGCACAATAGAAGCAGGGTATATGGCAACATGTGAAGCATGAACTGATGTAATATGGTTAAGGAAGTTAATCTCCGATTTATTTGATCAGATTCCATAATCGACCATAATATATTGTGATAATCAGAGCTGCATAAGATTATCAGAACAACCCATGTTTCATGAAAGGTCAAAACACATTGAGATTAAATATTACTTTATTTGAGATAAAGTACAGGAAGGAGAGGTAAAGCTCGAGTATATCCCCATTGACGAGAAGACAATAGACATTCTGACGAAACCTCTATCCAGAATAAAGTTTGCATATTTCTGAGAGAAGATGGGAATCGTGGAAATAACTCCCTTAGTTGGAAGGGAAGACTCTCCAGGTTAGGAGGGAGCACTAAAATATTATTGAAAAATATTGTTGAAAAATATTATTGAAACATTTATCTTTGTGATTGAAAAATAGTCCAGATTGGACAGATTATTTCCTGTTTGAAAAGTGGATTGAGATTTCTGATGGACAGCAATTTCCCATTGTGGTTAACATGGGAAATGGTCCAGATTTTTGATGTATCATAGACATCGACTTCCCATTGTGGTTAACACGGGGAGTGGTCTAGAGAAGTCTCTCTTCTTGAGGGTTACTCAAGAAGACTGGCCCGCCTCGCTGAACAACAATTTCTCATTGTGGTTAACATGAGGAATGGTCTGTTTTGGAGGTTGATGTAGGACAGTATTTTCCTCTTGTGGTCAATAGAGGAAATGGTCCGAATAGTCATTCCTTAGGGTTTATACATTCTCTCGAGGGTGCACTTTGATTAGTGTAGGAGGAATGGCCTAGGGTGGGGAATGGTCCAGGCTCATCAATCAAGGACAGACATTCCTTAGGGTTTATACATTCTCTCCAGGGTGCACTGTGATTAGTGTAGGAAGGATGGCCCAGGGTGGGGAATGGTCCAGGTTCAAAAGACAGGACAATTATTCTTCCTTTTTTGAGAGGAATAGTCCAGATATCTCATTTTTCTACTCTAAGGGCAGATATTCTTTCATATCTCACAGACGTGAGTGAAATATTGGCCCAGGTGATTCAGTTTACATTAACAATATTTTTCTGTGCAGGTTGGCATCAGATGATTTTTATGGAGACTGTATGTCTCCAGACAGTAAAGATATACTACCATGGTGGATTGGCTCTACTGTTTGTGACTATGTGTCATGGTTTGAGTAGTTGCGTACTACCTTGGATAAACACAGGTGTGTTCTATCAATTGATATTGTACCATTTGTCATAGGAGATTATCCAGTTGGATAATAATGATGGTGCTTGTGATACTACCATTTGAATGGTCTGTTTGTGCTCAAGACCATAACTCCCTAGTTAGGAGGGAGTGTTGATATTATGGTAGATTTGGGAGGTATGAATCTTTATTGTGATCTATGAAAAGATTAGAATATTCTGGAAGGAAGCAAAGAAGTAAAGGAAACCCTAGACGAGATGTCGGATGCAAAAATATAATTAATATGAATTAATTAGTACCCAGAAGGAGAATTAGACCCTAGTAAATCTACCAGATTACTATAAATACAGCCTGGTGCTAGTTCTCATTTGTCACATTCTTAGAATTGCAGAGAGCCAGTTGTGCACACTGCAGTTGGTATTTTTGTGCACAAGTTTTTTGGGAAGGTGTTGCACCAATTTTTGGGTTGGACTATCTGATCATCTTGGTTTCTATTCTTTCTTGGTGCATTAGCCTTGCTTGGCTATTTATTGCTACTAGTATTCTTCTCTGTCAAGTTCAAGGTGCTCAGAGGGTGGCTTCGGCCTATGGTTGGGTGAAAAGGGTATTGTCAGTGTTAAAATGAGAACAAACTCTCATATTATAACACCAATTTCATGGAAGTTGGTTAGATATTGAGACTATAAATAGAAGAACCCATGGGTCATTATCATCAAGAAATCAAGTGATATCATTGTTATGTGCAAGATTACCAATATGCACTGTAATGTTACGATCACAGTGCGTTATTATTAATTGTTATAATGATGTCTTTAGAAACCACCTTTCTCCTCGAAATTGTATTCCCTCTTCTATTATATACAAAAATGTCTATCTATTTCATACTAGGTTCCATCCTATTCCCCAATATAGTGTTGTAACAGTGTCTATAAACACCACCTTTGTCTTCACAATTTTATTTGCTCTTATATTATATGTTGAACTGTATGTATGTCTACTACATACCACATGGCCATAGAGTGATGGGAAGAGAGGGGAATATGTATGAGAGAGAGAGAGAAGGGGGGTTTATAGAGAGAGTTAGAGAGAGAAATATAGGGGTAGAGAGAGAGAGAGAGATAGAGTGAGAGTGACATTGACAAAGAGGAGAGAGAGGGGCATACAGAGGGAGGGAAGGAGAGAGAGGGTGAGAGAGGGAGAGAAGTGGGGGGAGAGCCAACAAGAGAAGAAGAGAGGTAGAGAGTGAGATGGTGAGATATAAAGGGAGGTAGAACAAGGGACAAAGAAAAGAGAGAGAGAGAGAGAGAGA
Source organism: Picea abies (assembly GCA_900067695.1). NCBI lineage: Eukaryota > Viridiplantae > Streptophyta > Pinopsida > Pinales > Pinaceae > Picea > Picea abies. The sequence goes on along the minus strand of CBVK0100543584.1, from coordinate 538 downwards.
GAGAGAGAGAGTATGTTAGAGAGGTAAACAAAGAAAGAGGGGGGAGTTGGGGTGAGAGAGTGAGGGCGATATAGAGTGAGAGGGATAGAGGGGTAAATGTATGGTAAAAAGAGAGGGCGACAGAGGGAGAGAATTGGAGGGAGGGAGATATTCAACAAGAAAAGAAGAGAGGTCAATAGAAGGATGGACATAGAGAGAAATATGGATGGGTAGAGACAGAGAGAGATGTAGGTAGAATGAGGGGCAAAGAGAAAAATGTGGGGAGAGAGAGTTAGAGTGTTAGAGAGAGAGAGAGATAGAGGAAGACAAAAATGGGGGTATAAAAAGAGTGTGTGTGAGAGAGTGTGAGAGGGAGAGAGAGGGATATAGAGAGAGTGAGAGGAAGGGGGGAGAGAGGGAAGGGAGGTAGAGAGAGATAAAGAGAGAAAGTGGGGAAGAGTGGTGGAGAGAGAGGGAGGGGGATACACTAAGTGATATAGGGAGAGGGATATAGAGTGAGGGGGGGAGAGAGGTAGATGTAAGAGAGAGAGAGAGAGAG